>CABEEJ010003095.1:52826-74107 GCA_901482245.1 Timema douglasi | reverse complement strand
TGTGTGTGTGTGTGTTTGTTTGTGTGTGTGTATGTGTGTGTGTGTGTGTGTACTAACCGGAGGGGTAACAAAGACACGTTGGATAAAATTAAAGTTAAATTAATAAAATTCTAATTATTATTTTTATTATTATTATTAGCAGCGCGTCTTACTACCCGTTCGGGCTATACGCACTTACGCTAATGTGTAATGGTAGGGTGATTGTGAGATGAAATGGAGGACCTACAGTTTAACGTGGAATCCGAACCATGGTGGAGGTCTGGCATTTCTCACATTCACAAGATGTATTGTCAGAGGTGAAGGAAGGTTTTGGTAAACAGATAAATCTATGCCGGGACCAAGGATTGAACCCCGGCCGCCAGCACAGAAGTCTGACACCTTACCCATAGACCACCAGGTCACCCAAAAACTCTAATTGTTCTAACATCCAAAATCCTAGCATATCCTGGTGAATTTCCTTAAAATTCCTTCTACGCTTCCTTTTTAGTTTTAGTTAAATTGAGAAGAACTCTTACTGAGAGGCGATATGAGATCGAACAAAGAGCCACGTGTAAAGTGTTCAACATCTCAGCGGTCTATACCCCATGGCAAGGCCATGTATTCTTGTTCATAGAAGGTAATATTGAAATAAGCCCTACTTTCTCCACCTATTGCATTACTTCTTAGATACCATCCTTTCTTCTTAAAGCGCTTTCCATACCTGCACCTAGGCGCAGACCCTGCTTTCTTAACCTGAACTTAACCTCCCCTCAAGTACTATAAAGTACTGCGTCGTGGAAGGAAAGTAGCCATATTGAATTGAGGATGCATCAAGGCCATACCTTCAAATATATCCTAAGCGTCTGAAAAGAATGTGCCACAATTTCCTTCTATTTTTTTTTTTTTTTTTTACCTATGTGGAGGTTTGCAATACTCCCTCGTGTGCAATCCCACAAGATTACCTGTATTAAAATTCATGGTATTGCTTGTGCCTTGCGTCCGACGCATGCGCCAATCTGGTCGTGCCCCGGGCTCTGTATTAACCCCCAGGGTGGACGCGCCCCCCCCCCCTCCTCCCTTGACTGCCTGCCGTTAATGTTGGATAAATATTTTATGCGATTCAGCTCTCTTGAAAGAAAAGGAAGATTACGAGGGAATAAAACATGATATTATCATGAAAAAAGGGAGACAGAAAATTACTTAACGCTTAGGGGAAGGAAAAATCTTGCATTTATTTTACAATATTAAAGAAAGTTTTTATATAAAGAGCACATCCATAATCAGTTAAATAATCAATATTTACGCCTAATGTAATATTTATATACACTTAGAGTAATTAAAAACTAGACTGCCTTTGTTTTCTTATTATTTAAAACTAAAAGTAAGATACCATAAATTTATTTTCCTGTAATGTTTACTTATTTACTTACTCAGTGGAATTAGGAAATCAAGGGTTCATTACTACGCTTACAAAAGTAGGCCTACGCCACCTATCCTCATCATGAGTTAGTTTTACACAATATTCTCCATTACACCCTAACCCTATCTTGAGTTAGTTCTATCCATTCCACTCAACTACACCCTATCCATAAATTGAGCTAGAATTATATAATCCACCTCATTACACCCTATCCATATCATGAGTTAGTATTATACAGTCCACCTCACTACAACCTATCCCTATCATGATAGCTCGATCCAGTCCACCTCATTACACCCTATCTCTTTCAGGCCCTTTATAACGTTATCCTCCCATCTGGGTCTCGGTTATCCGAATGTAAATATTCAATTGTCAATCAATACCACGCACAACACTGCTTTAGTTTATATCTTTCGTTCTGCGCGTTCTACTCACCATATTTTGAATGATTCAACCTTCAAAACAAAGCTTACTGTTGAGTTAAATGAAGAATTTAGGGTATGTAATTCTTCATTATGAAACTTTCTCCACCAACTTTTATATTCATTTAAAATAGTTGGTGTGTAAACTTTATATTTACGAAAAGGGATCAATAGAGTAATATTATCTTGTTCTGAGTCCAGGCAATTTGACTTGACTCATTATTATTATTATTATCATATTCATTAACATAATTTACAGTGGAATATTGTGTGGCGGTTTCTGTGAGAGCCCAGAGATTGTTCCCGAGAAAAATTTGAGCATGGATATCTCTAGAGAATTGCTCTGAAACCATTATGTTCTGGAACCCCATTACACACATACTAACTAAATAAATTTCACACACTTCTTCTCCAATCTCCTCTATTGCATGGAGAGTGTCTTTATTTGCTAGACCAGCGTTTTTAAAAATTTGCTTCGCTGTAGTTATCACATTTCACGTGAAGCAGTTTTTATAATATTCTTTATTTGTTTTTCACATTATAAAATATCTGATTGCCAATATTTTAAAAGATTGATAAAGGACATCTGCTAGTGGCAACAAATTGTTTTTAAAATAGAAATAACACCTTGTAGAAATTTCAACATATTACACTTTATAAAAAAAAAATTCAGGGGGAAGTAATTCCAGAATTTTGGACTTAAATATCCATGGACTACCCTCAAATAAGTAGTAAGAATTTGCCATTTTTCTAGTTTTTTTCCTCAACTTACAGTATCACTATGAGTAAACAGTTTTTGTAGGATATACAGAGTCTAAATATAAAAGTTAATCTGCGATTACAGCTGGCAGTCAAATCCAAATATTGAGCAATTAATAAATAACTATATATTTATCCAAATTTTGCATTTTTCAAATGAAACTTTTTCGCACAAGTAAGTAAGTAGATATGAATTGTGAAATGTATTATTTATTTGAATATTGAATCAAGTAATTAATTCAAGAATACTTGTAAAATTTAACTATTACTATTGAATGTTATTAGTATTAATATACACTTTAATCAGCGTTTCATTATGTATTTTTTCTGGTGCAAGTGCTAGTTTGGTATAAAATGTTTGGGAGCACCTTGTCAAGACAGTAAAATAATAGCATGGTGCTTGTCTTTAGTTAACAGCTAGTACTAGCATGGTGTTTGTCTTTAACTGATAATACTAGCATGGTGTTTGTCTTTAACTGATAGTACTAGCATGGCGTTTGTCTTTAACTGATAGTACTAGCATGGTGTTTGTCTTTAACTGATAGTACTAACATGGTGCTTGTCTTTAACTTATAGACATTATTAGCATGTTTCTTGTCTTTAACTGATATACAGTACCAGCATGGTGCTTGTCTTTAACTGATAGATTAGTGTTTCTAAATCTGGTTCCAGTCGCCGACAACTTGATAAGTGTTAGATATAAGCCTAAATGCAGACGCCCACCTTAGCATACCTGCCAGCCACCTGCACCTTAATATACCTGCTAGACACCTGCACCTTAATATACCTATTAGCCACCAGCACCTTAGTACACCTGCTAGCCACCTGCACCCTAATATACCTGCTAGCCACCTGCACCTTAATATACTTACTAGTCACCTGCACCTTAGTGCACCTGCTAGCCACCTGCACTTTGGTATACCTGCTAGCCACCTGCACCTTAATATACCTACTAGCCACCTGCACCTTAGTGCACATTGTAGCGACCTGCACCTTAATATACCTACTAGCCACCTGAATCATAATATACCTATTAGCCACCTGCACCTTAGTGCACCTGTTAGCCACCTGCACCTTAATATACTTACTAGTCACCTGCACCTTAGTGCACCTGCTAGCCACCTGCACCTTAGTACACCTGCTATCCACCTGCACCTTAATATACCTGCTAGCCACCTGCACCTTAGTGCACCTGCTATCCACCTGCACTTTAGTATACCTGCTAGCAACCCGCACCTTAATATATCTACTAGCCACCTGCACCTTAGTGCACCTTGTAGCGACCTGAACCTTAGTACACCTGCTAGCCACCTGCATCTTAGTGCACCTTGTAGCGACCTGCACCTTAGTACACCTGCTAGACACCTGTACCTTTGTACCTTTTCAAGCTAGACACATATGTACTAATTGCGCTCATGAGCTAGGGATGAGAAGGTTGAATACAGAGATAAGAAATATACTCCTATTAGCGTCTAGGGATAGTAGTAAACTATTTATGAGAAGTCACTTTGTGTACACTCGATCAGGAATCGGACCCCAATCTTGCTGTCAGCAGCAGTTAAGTCTATTGTGATAGTTCCACTCTAGACCATGTGGCCACCGAAGAAGATAATCATTTATATTGAGTTATGTGTTATCAATATGTACAATTCAGCATTTTTACTAAACTGTATTTTTAATAAACATTTCATATGTAATGCTACTTGTGGGACAATGTTTTTTGACTTATTGGACTTAATCTATAGATCTGGCCCCCTTAAGCTCTTTCAGAGGATATACAATAGCCCCGTGGCTTCTTTGGTGCTGACTGACAGCTCACAGCTGACTTCTCACAGTCAACATTTAGGTATATACCTAAATTTTGACTGTCAGAAGTGACAGCTGCTAAACACATGTTTTTGGAGTTCATATTGTTCGGCGTAGGAATACATAATTTGGTCTGGTAACTTTAAAGCCATCAACTGTCAGCTGTGAGCTGTCAGTCAGAACCAAAGAAGCCATGGGGCTACTGTAATGTTAGTTACCTATAATTTCTATCGCACACCAGGATTTTAGAACCAATTGGTTGTACCGTACTAGAATTGTAAATTGTAAAATCTTTTATAAGATTTGTTTGATGTTTATTCAAAAAATATTGATATTCTAATTATTTTTTTTACAAAGGATTTTTAGCCCTACTAATAACCAAGTTAAATTTATGAGAAATAGAAAACAATTTGATAAAATGGGAGTACATTTTAATATAAACAATAAATAATTATGGTGGTGGTCATGCCGACTCTGTTGATGTGTTACGTTCTATAATTGATAGTATATTTCCTCTACTATCATAATCAAAATTTTACCCAAATACGCTGTATCCAACAGAGTAAACTGTTAGACCAACGTGCTGAACCAGAAGATAGGGTTTCGAGTTCAAATCCGTATGGGGTTAACATAGTCGCTTTTTCCTATGAAAGGGGTCCTGCATTATCTGTCCTGGCTAATACTGTTGCATTTTATCTAAAATGCCCTTCATATTATTACTCTCTCGGTTTAATCGTAGGTTTTGTTTTCTTTTACACCACGTCTTGCTATACGTTCGGAATATACACTGACTAATGAAAGAGAGTCGATAGAAAATTGCAAGGAAATGTACCCACATTTGCGAGAAGTGATATTTTGAAGTGAATAAAAAAAAGCATCACCCTTAATACACCCTTCTGGGGTTCTAAATATGATATAACTGTCATTGGCAAACCAAATTAAAAGCGTTCTATGATTAGTCCACGTGCTCACCGATAAGGGTAGTCATTAGTAATACCTGTACGTACTAAACACACTAAAAGAGAAATAAATAGTTGCTTATCACCTTTTTGCATGCCGTGATAGTTTTTACAAAAAACATTTTACAAAATTAGATATTTATGTTCCTTGAAAGACCAACCTCAGTACATTCTGGTGAGACTGTAAACTGCATTTAGGTTAAGTGTTGCATGTATTATGCCTTAGGCCAGCTGTTTCCAAATATTCAATTATATGGATTAAATATTATTTTATTTTTGTCTTTAGAGTCAAATCTAGAAAGGTATTTATAGAGACGAGTATGTTTTTTGCTGAACAAAGGATTTATTAACATTATTATTATTATTATTATTATTATTATTATTATTATTATTAGCTCCGCGTCTTACTACCCATTCGGGTTGTACGCACTTACGCTAATGTGCAATGGTAGGGTGATTTGTGAGATGAAATGAAGGACCTACAGTTTAACGTGGAATCCGAACCACGGTGGAGACCTGGCATTCCTCACATTCACAAGATGATTTTATTAACAAATATTATAAATTCAGCTCACACACGTCATAAACTGGTACTAGTATGTCATTTAATCTCAGCGGGTATTACTTTAAGTAAACTCAATATTTAAATAAATAATAATTTACCAGGATATTAGATGAATCCATATAGCATATTGGCACTGAACAGGTAAACGAAGCCAAATGTTCCCTGTTCGAATCCCATGTCCCAATTGTAAATATTCTCAAATGTAATGTAGGCTACTTGTAATTATAATAGTTGAACACATATATATAATAATGTTTTCAACGACATCCCGTGAAATGAATAAAATTTAAAAAATGGAGTCCACAACCCTTGTTAGTTCTCATCGTGTCTCAACACCTATTCGGACTCCATGATTATGGTGCGTCTACTGTAGCACCAAAACATGTCTGGATAATAGAGCACCTGTGAACAACACCAAAAAAAGGAGTAAGGGAAGTTTAATCCTTATGACAGGACTTTGGTTATACGACCTCCCTTGTTTTTCATGTAATCTTATAAACCATTAAATTTTTTTTTACATTTTTTCATTTAACTCTTACACTATTGTTTATTTTATAACCAGGCTAAAAAACATCATTTGACTATCTCTCAACTTAAAATCTCTTCAATTATGTTCACAATTCATGTTATTTTTTCAAGTTTTAATACATTTTAATTCATTTTACATTGTTTACATTCAACGATTAGCTATTATCATTATTATTATTATTATTATTAGCACCGAGTCTTACTACCCGCTCGGGTTATACGCACTTACGCTAATGTGTAATAGTAGGGTAATTGTGAGATGAAATGGAGGACCTACAGTTTAACGTGGAATCCGAACCACGGTGGAGACCTGGCATTCCCCACATTCATCACAAGATGTCTTGTCAGAGGTGAAGGAAGGGTTTGGTAATCAGATAAATCTTTGCCGGGACCGAGGATTGAACCCTGGCCGCCAGGATAGAAGTCTGACACCTTACCCCTGGATCGCCAGGTCACCTTGTAATTATAATAGTTGAACACAGACATATAATAATGTTTTCAACGACATCCTGTGAAATGAATAAAATTATAAAAAGGTTAAGACCTAGTTACTTACCTAAACCATTAGTTTTAGACCCATTTCTGTGGCCACATGGTGTAAGGCGCTACTTTCACAATAGAATATACTGTTGATCACCTAGAGATCGGGGTTCAACTCTAGTTTGGTGTATTGAGGGTAGTTTTCCTAAATTGGTTCCCTATTCTCTCTCCACGCAAATGCATGTACACTTCCTATAAATTAAATATTAATGTAATCAATACGTAAATATATAACCTGAATGGGTAATAAGACGCGATGCTAAGAAAATGGTTTTAGACAAATTTAATATTTTGTGTTATATATACAATGGGTGAAATTACAGTAGCCCCATGGCTTATTTGGTGCTGACTGACAGCTCACAGATGACAGCTGACGGCTTTGAAAAGTTACCAGACCAAATTTGGTATTCCTACTCCGAACCATATGATCTGAAAAAACATGTGTCTAGCAGCTGTCACTTCTGACAGTCGAAATTTAGGTATATACCTAAATGTTGGCTGTCAGAAGTCAGCTGTGCGCTGTCAGTCAGTACATAAGAAGCCATGGGGCTAATGTAGATCTATCACAGCCTATATATAGTCCGTGGAGATAGATTTCTTATTTAATATGATTTTAGTCAGTAATTATTTATAAGCCTTTGAGGGCTAAATAAAACCAAGCTGCAGCTCATAGTTTATATAATTCTCTAAAACTGCTGTTTGTTTTAGGTTAGTAAAGATTTACAAATTAAATAAGATTTTAGGTTTAAGGTAAATCATAAATACATAAATTTTATTGATAAGACTCATACCTCATTTGTTTGTTCAACTTGTTAAGGTCGGACTAAATTATTAACATCACTTATTATTTTATTTGATTGTTTCCCTCAAATAGATTGAAACCCAGTTTATGAATGACTATACTGTCACACAATAGCAGATAAACAAAATTCTCGTTACAATCTTCACTTTGAAACTATTTGCCACCAAATCAAATATTTATTATAAGTTGATTATTTGGCAACATTGCCATGGTTGCTAGCTGAGGGCTATTCTTGTCCAACACAACGTTGGTAGGTCACAGCAAACATCGTATTACTATTATTATTATTATTATTATTATTATTAGCACCGCGTCTTACTACCCGTTCGGGTTATACGCACTTACGCTAATGTGTATGAGGTGAAGGAAGGGTTTGGTAATCAGATAAATCTGTGCCGAGACCGAGGATTGAACCCCGGCCGCCAGCACAGAAGTCTGACACTTTACCCCTAGACCACCAGGTCACCGACCGTATTAATATTGTTCATCGTACTATTAAAATGCTATGAAATATTATTTTGCCTCAGGCTATTTTGTAAGTTAAAAGAAATTAATCAAATTATTCTTTAACCTGCTTCCAATATAGTATTACATTATAATTTTTTAGTATATATTAATAAATAAGATCTATAAAAAAAGTTTTACAAATGTTGTTTTTTAATTTCCATTAGAATATCAGACTTTAAAAAGAATTGGACAGGTTGTAATATAATGAATATAGATTTTTAGGAACGTCTACTTGAATTATAACGAAAAGCCTAGTTTATTTAATTCAATGTATTTTAATAATATTTTAAATTTAAATTTGTTTTACTAGGTGAATATGAATAAACCATCAGCAAAGTAAATTAACCTATTTCTAGAGAAGTGAAAATTTCATTTGAATAAATCTAATAGTTTTCTTGTTAATTCTTATGAAATGTTCTTGTAATTTTACCATGCTCATCTCCCTTGATGATCCATCTTCTTAATAAAGTTCTCCCAGGTTAGCCATCTTTGGAGGGGCTTAAGGCAAGATCACGTGTCAGAGTTTTGGGGGCAGTCAAAGCTGTTTTCCCCTGAAGGGGCTTAGCTACGCCCCTGCGTCCTTGTGATTCATGTGTCACAGAGAAAATAATAAATGTCACAGTGTCGGTGTCACTCGGTGTAAGCTGTAGTAGTGATTTTTTTTTTCCTGTTGTGTGTTGTCAGCCCTGACGGACGGCCCTCGGTTCATCGAGCGCATCCCCAACGTGACGGTGGCCCTGGGGCGGGACGCGTCCCTGCCGTGCGTCGTGGAGAACCTCGGCAGCTACAAGGTGAGTCCCCGCGAGTGGCGGTCCCTAGATATTGTGCTAGGGGGGTAGGAGTGGTCAAGATAGCAACAGAGATACCAGGGCAGTGAGAGAGACAACACTTCTATCCAATCCACCTCATTACACTACTATCCAGGCCAACTCATTACCACCAATACTTATGTAGAGCGTGTTATATCCACTTCACCTCATTACATACTATCCATATATTGATCTAGTTCCATCCAATCCATCTCACTACATAATATTACTATTTTGAGCTAGTTCTATCCAATTCACCTCATATGCTATCCCTATCTAGAGCTAGTTACATCCAATCCATCTCATTACTATTTTGAGCTAGTTATATCCAGCTCACCTCATTATATCCTATCCCTATCTTGATCTAGTTCCATCCAATCCATCTCATTACATCACATTAATATTTTGAGCTAGTTCTATCCAGTTCAACTCATTACATCCTATCTTCTTCAGGTCAATTCTATAAATTTATCATCCCATCTGCATTGACGTCCTCAAACTGGTCTCTTCTTATAAAGTTTACCAGTCAATTTATTGAACGTTGTTCTAGATTCTTCCATGAGCGCTGCAAGTCCTGCCCAACCTAGTTTGCGATATTTCTTTACCTTAGTAATGTATTGTGGAGAGTACAGGGCTTGTAGCTCATTATTTATCTCTCTCCACTCTCCACTATCTTCTATCACTTTTGGGATCAAATATTGTCATAAGTATTTTGATTCTGAACACCCCTTTTATTCATTAGACCTGTACTTTAGTTTGAAATTGAGCGCAAAATAGGGTACTAAACACAGTCTATTTCAACAGTTATATATAAATGTTTCTAAGAAAACTTTTGTTTATTAGTGTTCTTAAATCTTTGTTACCATCTCTTTTTACAATCGTGTAAAGTGGTTTGTTTTTCTTACAACCCTCAGTGGAAACTATCGACTTAGAGTCTCACAAGGGGGTTTGTTGAAGTGAGGTAGGACAGAGAGGGTGTTTGAGGTTGGGTCAAATGTTAACAGTTAGGGGTTGAGGTTGTGTTGAAGTTGTCTCCGACTGCGAGATTGTGGGAGGAAGACAGGAGGGAGGACCACCTTAAGTTAATGATCAGGAGATTGTGGGGAGAAAAGCAGGAGGAAGGAATACCTCAAGTTAATGATTAGAAGATTTAGACCAGAGAAGACCGTAATCTGAAACATGGGAGAAAACAACTTTCTTGGTGAATGAATTGATTGATAGTTCATCAAGATGAGGGGCGAGCAGGGGTGGACTTGTGGGGTCAGGGAAGTCGGCAGCAGCCATAACGGCATAACCTATGTATATATTTAGTGCTATTATTATTATTATTATTATCACCAAGTCTTACTACCCGTTCGGGTTATACGCACTTACGCTAATGTGTAATGGTAGGGTGATTGTGAGATGAAATGAAGGACCTACAGTTCAACGTGGAATCCGAACCACGGTGGAGGCCTGGCATTCCCCACATTCACCAGATGTCTTGTCAGAGGTGAAGGAAGGGTTTGGTAATCAGATAAATCTGTGCCGGGACCGAGGATCGAACCCCGGCCGCCAGCACAGAAGTCTGACTCCTTACCCCTAGACCACCAGGTCACCTCAATATTTAGTGCTGAATCTGTACCACGAAAATATCCTTTCCCCATATCTTGTGCCATCATAGTTTTCATTAAAACACCTAAAAACTTTGCAAGGTCAGGATGTGCATCCCATTCCTTTCTCAAAGGTCGTTGCCTCTTTTTTTCCCTCACCCTGCATAATTCTGACCAGCCCACCTTCAGGGGTGGACTGGATTGCGAACCCGGACTACCAACATGACATTCATAAATATCACTGAAGATGAAGTGTTGTGGTGGAGTGATGTTTATTTGACTAAAACATTTAACTCTGAGGTCATTTCAGACATATTATCGATGGTTAGATCACGAGTTAGTTCATTCACAACATCAATTTCTACTTCAAACTGACATAAGCTCATATGTTATATTCTGAAAATTGAAAAATTACATCTGGACACGGGAATTGAACCCAGGACATACGGTTTGGTACGCCGACGCTCTAACCACTGAGCTATCCAGGAATCATCCCGTGCCCAGGGTCATTCTTCACTCATATTTTAAGGAAAAGTCTATGATGAACATGCTGAAATCGTCGGATAGCAGAACACAACTTTTTTTTTTTTTGTCCACGTGGAAACTGTAGTGCTACAAATTATGAGAATAGGATATTTTGGTTGCACAAATTCAACATCAGATATTGTCAAAGGTCCTTATGAATTTGTGTCACAAATAAATCCATTTCTCATAGTTTGTACCACAATAATATTCATGAAAGCGCCAAAAAAAAATTGTGTTCTACTCAATGTAGTATCGCCTATATTGGCACATATTAGGACTAATAATAAAAAAAAATCCAGCATTACACATAACATCTGAATCATAAAACCAATACCAATATTTAGTGTTGAATTTGTGTTTTAATAACATCTTACTTGCGTAGTTTGTTACACCATAATTTCAATTCAAATACCTTTAGAACTATAAATTGTGTTGACCCCACATTGAGCTGTTCCGCCCTCACTTCAAGACTGACCCTAGTTTAAGTTGCTCCCTCCATACACACTCTGACGTCACAGTGATATCAAATTGCGGTCCATTAGGGCTATTCAAGGAATGCACAATACTCTAATGAATATACTTTATTTATGAACATAAATGAAATAAAAATTTATTCAACAACCTGACTCTAGCTGTTCAAGGGAAATATGTAATAACCTTAAAAACATTAAAATACACCCGTTTATTTGAATAGATAATGTTGATATTTTGTTAAATATTTTAAACAATTAAATATAATTATCTGGTTATTTTTTGTTGTAGGAATAATAATTAAATACACGTAGTAAATAGAGGCCAACAAATATGATTTACTGAATACCTTGATGTGATAGTGTAGGACTAAAACTTATTTTTCCATTACTTTACTAAAATATATTGGTTTTAAAATGTGTTTCTTTATTGGTGGTGAAAATTATCAGCCGCCATGTATACACTGCAAATACGATAACATAGCACTGCCATCTGCTGAATGCTACCAGCAGTAGTGGTGTAGTGCCACAAATTAAGAAAATATTGTTAATAAGTTGTGCTGATTTTGTAACTTCAAAATATTTCCATAATTGGTGCCACCTTAATTTTTCTATAAACACTTTAATGTGCTACCACTACTTGTAGAATCACTATCAGAACAAATTATTTGGTGGATGATATTATTTATTATTCTTTAGGTTATGTTACATAAACAAACCAGTTTTAAATATTTTGCCACAAGAGTTTTAGAAATAAACAAGCACAAAGGTGATGGTGCTTCATATATTAATTAGCACTTGTAAAATACAAATAGCAGCAATACTAGCAAACAACATTTAATAAGATATTAATTATAATATATAACTTTGGGACAAATTTTAGTTATTTAAAATATCATTAAAATAATATTGCTTAGTATATCATATTATTCTTAGCTCGTATTGTCCTGTGTATAAGTATGCAACTATATGACTGTTATGTATACAGAATTTACTGTGCCATGTGGGACCCAAATCAGTGGGGAAAATGGGCGCACAAAAAAATGAAAACATTTACGTAAACGGGTGTGCCCTTTGACCATATTTTTTAGTACAACTACAGCCAGGTTATTCCATTAAACTGTTGTTATACCATTCTAAACATCTATAGATCTATTGACTAAGTATGCAATATTGTTTATTCCTCTTAGGGTGACCTGGTGGTCTAGGGGTAAGGTGTCAGACTTCTGTGCTGGCGGCCGGGGTTCAATCCTCGGTCCCGGCACAGATTTATCTGATTACCGAACCCTTCCTTCACCTCTGACAAGACATCTTGTGAATGTGAGGAATTCCAGGTCTCCGCCGTGGTTCGGATTCCACGTTAAACTGTAGGTCCTTCATTTCATCTCACAATCACACTACCATTACACATTAGCGTAAGTGCGTATAACCCGAACGGGTAGTAAGACGCGGTGCTAATAATAATATTTCTCTTAGCTCCCTTGCGCTGTAAGTTAGACGCGATCATGAACTATGAACACCAAGAAATGGCAGATTGGCAGGCCTCCAGGTTGAAGCTGTCCAATTTTATCCCTTCCTATAATGTTAGCAGCTCAATTTTACAAACATAGCTCGGACACCAGATAAAATGGGACGCATTAACCTTTTCAGTGGTTTTTTATTTCCCGTCCACCACTGGAGGGGGTGCAACATGTTATGGTCCACCCTGTATATGTCCAGTGTAACTCTTTCACACGATACAGAGTCGACACATTCACACATAGGATCTATTTACAAAAACACGTGTAGTGCCGGCCAGATGGTAGGTGAAACGGGGAAATACGTCACTCACTTCTTCTAGAGATATCATGTACCCCAAAGGGATGTTTTGTTTTTATGATTTAAAAACTCTTCTCAAATGTAAAATATACACTTTGGATGTGGAAACATTGAAATTATAGCTCATTTCGGTGGTCGAATGATCTAAGGCGTCAGTCTCACAAAAAAAAGACTGGGCCACCGATGACGGGGAGATCAGTGTTCGAAATATTGGTCAATTTTACTGATATTTGTTATCAAGTGGTTTTCTACTCTCGCTAAATGAAAAAATGTGAGTACACTTGCACTAAATTAAATCTTTATTATTCCTAGCACATTAACGCAATTAGTGCACGTCCATGAAAGATGACTGGGTAGTAAGACGCGTTGTTAATAATAATAATAATAATAATAATAATAATAATAATAATAATAATATTAATGACCAGTATNATAGTGATTAAGTATTTTGTTGGGTTGTTGAAATTAAATATTCAGTGAAGTGTATACCCAAATTACCAAAGAGAACTTATTTTCGGTAATTGATACAAAAATATTGTTAGATTTAGTGGCTCTTGAAAAGGCTACATAGAGTTGTCCATGAGTAAATACAACCTTTGGTAATTAAAATACAACTATTGGAAGCGTCTGTCCCCGATAATTATTTACAACAGAAATAGGTTTTTCTTTTAACTTGAATTTTAAACAAACGAAGTCAGTAAATAATCATATCCACTGATATACTATCCTTCGGTGTAGGCTTTGTATTAGTTGAGAAAAAGGGATGTTTACAAAAGAAATAATATATAGGATAGTTATAGTATAATAAGAACTTCGTCATTAAAGTCGATTATTATTAATATGAACTTAAGTGTGGGAAACTGAAAGCTCATAAATATTGGACCTCCGTTGCCAGTATCAAATAATATTGTATACATTGTTTAAGTTTTGTTGAACAAAATTAGGTTATATTAACAGACATTGGTCATCACTCATCGTATTAGCTGTGATTTATACATTATGCCATAGAATATTACTAAACTGTTTCGTGTATTAGGCTATGTAGTTCTCTGGAGTCATCTTAGCAACTGCAATAGTCTCCACTTAAAATATAGTTAACATTAATATTATAACTATGTATATTTATATAAATTAATAATAGTGACAGAGTTAACATAAATTTCAGCTAATGTTTGCAATAAAAATGTGCTAGATGTTTGCTACCACAATTCTCACGCTAGATATACTGTATACACTCTCTACTGTTTCAACCAACCAAATAGCATCACGTGTTGTGCACTATCTAAATACCATAGTTAGAAATATCCTACGAAGATGAATAATAATATGATAATGTTAGAATAGTTTTATAACTATTAAGGGATAAAAATACTCTGTATTGGAGGTTATAAAATATGAGTAAAATACCCTGAACTTATGAAAATACATTGTTAGGATAGTTAAGTCTCGTAGATTACGTCGGGCCGGACGTGGAACAAGAATGGGAGATTCTAAAACATTGTTCAGGATATTAACTGGCAAACCCAATAATATGATACCTCTGTGAGACTAGATTTAGATGTGAGGATAATATTTGAATGGACCTGAAAGAGATAGGTTGTAGTGAGGTTGACTGGTTATAACTAGCTCAAGATAGGGATAGGTTGTAGTGAGGTGGACTTAATGGATCTATCTCAAAATGGAAATAGGATGTAATGAGGTGGACTAGCTCAAGATAAATTTAGGGTTTCATTAGTTGGACTGTATAGAACTATATAAATATAGGGATATCTTGTAATGAGGTGTACTGTATACAACTACAGTAGCACCATGGCTTCTTTGGTGCTGACTGACAGCTCACAGCTGACTTATGGCAGTCAACATTTAGGTGTATACCTAAATTTTGACTGTCAAAAGTGAGAGATGATAAACAAATGTTTTTGCAGATCATCTGGTTCGGCGTAGGGATACGTAATTTGGTCTGGGTACTTTTTAAAGCTGTCAGTCAGCACCAAAGAGGCCATGGGGCTACTATATATCAGTATAGGTACAAGGTTTAATGAGGGGAACTAGATAGAATTAGCTCAAAATAGGGATAGGGTATAATAATGTGAACTGAATAGTATCAGTTGAAGATAGTGGTAAGATATAATGAGGTGGACTGGATACAACTAAATCAAGATAGGGAGAGGTGTCGTAATTTTATATGGGCCTCAATGAAATTTCGAGTTCCTAATGCCGTAGAATAAGTAAGTATTTAAATTTGGTTTCAATATAACATTATTATTATTATTAGAACCACGTCTTACTACCCGTTCGGGCTATACGCACTTACGATAATGTGTAATGGTAGGGTGATTGTGAGATGAAATAGAGGACCTACAGTTTATCGTGGAATCCGAACCACGGTGGAGGCCTGGCATTCCTCACATTCACAAGATGTCTTGTCAGAGGTGAAGGAAGGGTTTGGTAATCAGATAAATCTTTGCCGGGACCGGGGATTGAACCCCGGACGGCAGTATAGATGTCTGACACCTTACCCCTAGACCACCAGGTCACCTTTCAATATTACAAAACTAGTATAAAATCTAAAGTCATTAAACTTGATATACTATATTGATTTTATAAAACATCACAGGTATTCAACGCTTTTGAATTCAGAATAAATTTGGTGACCTACAAAGATTTAAAAGTTTGAATGTTTTTTTTTACCAAATATATTGTCACAAATAGTCTAGTTATTGCAACTTATATATCTTTTAATAAAGAACTACCTGGGTCTATCCTCGAACTCTAAGCTACATAATGAAAGGAACATTTAACGGATGAAAGGCTACGAACAGCCCTTTCAAATGCACCTCATTAACTACAGCTCTATGTTTGGAAGTCTATTTTTTTTGTTTTTTTAGAATTAATACTCTTAAACTTGATTTCTGGACAAAAAACTGAGTTTTAATTACTGCTCTTTCTTCTTGGAATAATATATTACGAAAATAAATAAGATATTTTAATATAGTTATGCTATTTGAATATTCTACACCCTTTGTTGATATGTTTGAAAGTTCTCGGACATGAATTGAATCATTGTCCTTTCCTGTCATACTTTTAAAATAGTTACACAATATATGCTTATTTGAGATTATTTTACTAGCTATCCTCTTATGTGTACACACAGTCTTACAACCCAATCGAGCTGGCTGAATATTCACGCTAATAAGGAAAGGGTGATGAAATCACAACTTAGAAGTAGTGTATACCCATTTAAGTCAAGAAATTTTGGGAAAACATTTAGGAATAAATACTATCAATCCATCCAACTGGTGTTAAAAACTATATATTTACTACACTGGCAAAACTCTAATGTCTGTCCTAACCAATAATAAAATATTTTGAAATCTTAAATTGAATCTTGTAAATTATAAAACTGTAAACTAATTTTTTTTTGTTTAAAACCCTAATTTTATAATAAGTAATATTTATGATTTTTTTTATCAAGTTCTACATCCCAAACTAAATAAAATACTTCAAACCTTACCCCGGATATTTGAGGTCGTACAATTAACTTCACCAACGAAGTCAGCTATTTCTAGCTATCCATTCTCTCTCTACCTAGAGCACATGGTAAAATGAGAACTCAAAAAGGAAACACCAAAATTCTCCCCACATTGTCTACTAAAGCATTCGATATTGGAGAATTGATTCCGTGCACAAGTCTATTGAATTAAGGACATAAAATATGAATTATAGACCCCCTTGAGGGCTCCAGAACTGCCTCCAACATCCCTTTATACCCTTCCACCTCGCGGAGTGGGTAAAGAATGGCGCAATTTGCCGTTAAGTAAGGAGGAACTAATAATTAACATGTCTGGAGGATGGAAAAGATACCTCACCTTTATTTACTCGACCTAAATAATAGCCATGATTTGTTTTTTAACATTTCCTCTTCACAATGTATGATTTTAATTTGTGTCAGTTTAGCATACTCTACAGTACTCCGCAAATAATTTGTAGCTTGATAATAAATCGAAAATTATAAATTTCTTTAATTATTTAATTGAAGAATGTTGATTAAATATAAACATATATTAAAAATAATTCGGGGAAAAAAATGGAACTTATATAGAGTGTTTGGAAACTCAGCTGTAGTTTGTTTGAACCAAAATTAATACAAAATTCCTCTACACTTTCAACATGAAAAACTATAATAATACAATTAAATTTTGTTCAAAGTTGTGTTGTACAGTGCCGGGAGAGCAAAGCTGTTCAAGCATGCGCTTACAACAGGTCGCATAGGAGTTAGGTGCATGGCACTGCTCACCTCGACATTTTCATGGGTTGTCATTAACGGTCCTACATCACAGAAAATGCTTGCCATTTATACATATGCAATGGCACGCGCCTTATTAATATACAACTTGTCGTACATGCATGCTTGACAGCTTTGCTACTCCAGCGCTATACGCTAAAACTTTGAACATAATTTAATGGTATTAGCATAGGTTTCCGGATATAAATGTTTGGGGATTTTATATTACTTTTGATCCAAACATGCTATATGTGCAGTTTGGGCTAAGAGTTTTCAAACACCTCTATATACACTTAGGTTGTTACGTAGGAGAGAATTTAGAAGCATTGTAAACGTTAGATATAACCGGTTATTTACTCACTGTGAAACACTGTTGTCCTACAGGTTATAAAATTTCATATAAAAAGTTTTATGTTTAACAACATATAGATTTATTACAATAAAACAGAAAAAACAAAATTGAGGTTTTACTATGATATTAAAGGTTATACTTTGAAGTTTAATGCAGATAATTAGACTTTGTGAATTTGAATATTCTACTGTAGCACTATGGCTGTGTAGGAGCCGGTCTACTGGATGAATTGTTCTGAAGAAGAAAAATAGTAGTTAATAAAAAAAATAGAACAAGATATAATTACAAATATAACTTTAAATCAGTTAAGCCAATCTGGGTTGTAAATTTAACTCTTTAAAACATTTAGTATAATGATAAACAATAGAAAAGTTTCTTGATTATAGTGGTTGATGGCTAATAAGCAGGTGTCAACAAAATAGTACTATGGCTGGTCTCTTTCCCTTACGGTACTGCCAACGCATTCTATACTACACAAAAACCTAGTTGCAAATAAACTAAGAGCAACACTAACACAATAGGAGCCCAAAAACCTGGCAAAAGAAAAAGGGTATTATTTGCGCGAACCCCACTATGACTCTATAGCAGTTCCCCGGTTTGCACACCGAAGCTAATACCGTACGAGAATCGTGACTGCTTAACCAACTCAGAATAAAGAATTCCACCCACTCAACTGAGGTATGTAATCCAATACAGACAACTTGGTTGTTTCCAACAAAAAATTAAACCTGTGTACATGACGCTTACGGCGTCATGCGAAACATTGGGTCAAGTTAGACTAATGGAACTTGTGGAAGTTTAGCAAGTCTGTAACTAAGACATTACTGTATTCCAAGCCCAAGGCTCGTAACGTAAAGACTGTATGGTAAATATACAGAGAAAAATAGTCTCTAGGACTGATGTAACATACATGAAACTAGCTATTATTAGACTTGACCCTCATTCTGGAGGACACAATATTTAAACAACAAAATAAACCTTTAAGTTAGGAAGTCAACAAGACTTGCCGTTGATCCATTGTCAATTCGACAAACTATCAACACAAATTAAAATCGTCTCCAACAATATACAGAAAAACTAAAAGGTTGCAAACAGACATTGCCTGTCCTTTGCTACAAAATTTAGATTCTTAGTCATAAAGACACGTTGATTACTTTTGAGATACTTAATTAATTGAAGTCCGTGGTCCTATCCATGGCTGCGATGGATCCGACGTCTCCAGTTTGACGGTTTTTTAAAATCGAAAGTCCGTCATCCTGTCCATGGTGGCGGCGTATCAGAAGGCCCAAGCTTCATGGTCGTCATGTTCTTTGATGCGGCGCAGAAGTTCTTCCTTCAATGCTGGGTTGCAGTAAATAGGCTGTAATGGGAACCTGGCTGGGGTTATTTATATAGTGCTAGATCTGGTACGAGTGGAATAAAGCAGAGAAGGTGATAAACACAGGAACGTAAAAAGGAGAAACACGGACGAAGGCGGGCAGAAAGAGGAAATAACAAGAGAAATCCACTTGCGGGGAAAGGGAGGAACAAGCTTCCTTAGCTAACCACTAGAGTCTCTTGACGTGGAGTGGGTCAGTAGGTTCAACTCGATATGCACTCCTTTCCTTCGTCAGGTGTTATAATGTAAGCACGTGTGGCTGCCATTTTTGAATAATTTTCTTCTACTATGTGGCAATTCAATCGATTAACATCGTGACAGGGTGAGTGGATATGAAAGCAATTTCTATTTAAATATCTCTGGTATGATTATATGATTTAGGATCCCTTATTATTTTTATGAGAATTTGGGACATAGATGTACTTTACTATCTTTACTTGAAGATAGCATGGGAAGCGTAAGTAAATTTATCCGACATCATCCAATGGCAAAAGGTCTGCGTTAACGTATTTTATTCATAAATATGATAATATTAATCCTCTTTTTGGATATTTATACAGTATTTATCAAAAGACAATATTTTTGACCAACAACGTATTTGAATGTAGGGAGATGCGTAATTTTATTAGACTGCATCTAGTCAGAGAAAATAAACTTCGAGGTAGATTTAATTAAATATGTTAGTATAGTTTCTTTCTTGCATAAATTATAAAAATATTGATTTTTACTTGTAGCCGTCCAATCTGTCTGATTGACATGATACAACTGTTTTAATATCTTTTTAATATTGGTTCAAACAAAATAGAGGAAAAAAATTATTAATATCTTAAAAGTTTAGGTTTTAGGTGATTAAAAGAAAATGTGTGATAGCTTGCATAAAACTCTCTAAAACAATACGACACTATCTTAAAATGTTATGTTGTAACTCTATCTAAACATGATTATATTTAACAGTGAAGGGTTGGATAGAGGTTTATAACCTTGTGCTCTTATTTCAGAAGAACAAATTTATGCGTAAGGCTTCATTAACTTGGTTATTAAACTGTATATTCATAATTTAAACCTATAACTTTTCATGAACCTGCTGACAATATTTTCACTTATATTTTGTTTAAAACAATACTAATAAATATCAAATAACTTTGTAATTAATAACGCGTGCTTTATAAGCGTCTGTGAGGTATCGGTGTTGTACCATACAGTAGCCATAAAGAAGAAAATTCACGTTTCCGAGAGTCTGTCACATCATATTTATTCAAATATGTAATTTCAATCAACTAAACCCGCACCATTTGGCACGTGGACTAAATGTAGTTCAACGCCTTAGTTCAGTTGTGAGCTCGGGGTCTTGAGTTCGATTCCCGGCACAGTAAAAAATATGTCTTGTGAAACTGCTGGTTTCTCTTTCATAGTGAGCGTTTAATTGCTCGGGGACTGAATGTTGTTTATCTAGATTCAATTCATTTTATAAGCTATGTGCTAATATAATTAGTAGGATTGGAAAGTGCACATTAAATATCTCAAGATTTATAAAAATGTCTGACCCATCTAGTAGAGCTTGACGGTGATGACAAGTCATATTTACATTCATAGCCGGGTTTATTGAAGGTGGTATTTATTAATGGTCTCTAAATTTCCCTCTTCGTTGATGAGGGTACATTTCCTCTAAATTTGTATATCCTTCTATTCTAACTAATTAGCATAGGGGTGGTTAAACAATGGCATCCTGAAGCTGGTAAAAGGACATGAAGGAAGGTGGGGGGGG
>CABEEJ010003095.1:0-52819 GCA_901482245.1 Timema douglasi | reverse complement strand
GATATTCAAGCGTTCTTTGGTAACCATCATTATAAATAGTAATGTTCAACTCGATGCTAGGTTTCATTATTCTTGGTTCTAGTTTTATTTAAAATATCATCAGAGAACCATTTGAAAATATTTTTATTTTACAATTGAATTCTTATATTGAAATATTTACATGCAAATACTAATTAATTCAAACGTATGAGTATGTAACCTTAAGAAACCAGGTCAGTAATTAAAGGTTAGCTAGATACAATTAAGGGGAATTAATCTTAAGGAGAAGAATAATAAATTATATTAGTAACATAAGAAATGAGTTTTAGTTGTAAAATAACCATAATTTATAAGACCTGGTATTTTTATAACCATGATTCAGGTTATACCCATATGTACTAATTACGCTTGCTAAGAATGAGCAAGGTTTAATTTAAGGAAAGCGTACCCACATTTGCGTTGAGGGAGAGTGGAAAACCTTTCTTGGAAAAACCACACTCAGAATACCCAACTGGTATTCGAAATTCGACCCCAGTCTAGTATATCACGAGAGTAATATGCCTTAGACAATGTAGCCACTGAATAAGGTTTTAAAATAATACTTATTTGTTTTGTGTTTGTTCAAAGTAATGACATACATTATTATGATAATTATGATGATTATTGTAGAAAACAAACGTTGCTCGATAACTGTCTGGAACTGTAAGGACTACACGAGTCCAAAGAGTTAGTTTATAACTTGTTGCTTTTCCTAAGTGAAATGACATTTACATTTACCATTGCATAGCTAAATATCAAATACATCAATAGTACAGAAAACTTATTGACTAATATTAGTCATTAATCTAAATTACCAAAGATTGTATATTTATTTTCAAAATAAAAGAACTAAGGATTCCAGAGACATGACAGCAGCTAATCACATTTTTATATTGTATAGGTAGATATAATATGTATATCAGCCATTGTATTTTAATAAATTATAAAGACTTTGTAAGAATTATTGATTTCGAATAATCCAAACAAAATATTTAAAGAATTAATTAGTTTAGAAAAATAGATACAAACAAATCACGTTTCTAAAGTGATAAGAATATTATACTTCAAAAATGGAAATTCAACTTACTGTAATATGTTAAACCGAACAGTAATTTTGAATAAATATCGTCCGTAATAATTCTCAAGCGAGGTTTAATACGATAGGTCCGCTTTTCATGAGTTGGATATCCATCATAGTTGTGTAAACAAGGGATGAAACTACACGTGTCCAGGTACAGAAAAGGAGTGGGTGGTGGTGACGTGTCGACATGAAAGTTAGAGAAAATACTAGAACATTCCAGTGCCAAGGATGCAGCTCTTTAACGTAATCTCCACAGCTTAGGAAGGTTGCGCGGAAAACGAGAAACGCATTCACTATAAACAATGAAACCAGTTGCTTGCCGACGCCATTTTGAAGAAATATTAAGTGTTCTGACTTCTGAACGTAGTTTTGAATTTGAGGAAGGGCATTTCATAATTGAAACAGTCCATGTTATCACGACGATCTTTAGTGAAGAATATACCAAACTAAATTATTTGAAGATCAAGGTGAATTATTTTTCTCGCTGTAATTATTAAGTATACTATGAATAATACATTTAAAAAAAATCTCAAATGAAACGTTATATTTACTTAGTTGGGCTCCAGTTACTCAACTCATTACTATATGTGATCAATATAACTTTACTGTGAGTAGCTCAACAGTTACACGACAACCCCCCCTCCCCCTTCTAACTCAAGACCTACAGGGCACCTAAAATATATTCCTTCTTAACTACACTTATCAACACATATAGCTTCTAACAAGCCATGCTATACTCAGACTGTGAACCCAGGACCTACTTAACTAATTGGTTGTATTACGTTTATGGTACCATGAAAGGAATAAAATACAATAATAGTATAACAGATGTGCCACAGTGGAAATATCAAGCATATTGTAATACAAGCAAACAAATCACATGGTCATACCTGCAACAAATTGTGTAAATTATAGGATAAATTATATGATAAAATTATGTTATGTATGGACCAAATAAATCAGATTTTATATATATTATCTACTTCACATTGACTAGTTAATTTAACGGTACAAATTATTTTATTAATTTAATTTAACAACACATAAACAAAATTAGATTCAGATATGTTTATATTTATATATTTTAAGAACGATGAAACAAAATTGAGTTAAAGGTTTTTTGAAATTTAAGTGAAAAATTAAAATCTCCAAAGTTTTATTTTGACCTAAATGTTCGTATATTTGATATATTATCAGTTTATACCACTTCAATAGTAATAATGCTTCAGTTAAGACATCTATATATTTGAATAATAAATATAACTTAAAGGATGACAGAATAAAAAAATTATTGGCACTATCTCACAGATTTACAATTTTGTCATGAATTCCTTTTAAATTCAATGGTTCAGATAAGATTTTAGAGCTCTGGTCTTAATAGTTTCAACAAAATCTATTTTTGTTAACGAATGACGATTTACACTTGAATTTTAATAATTAATTGAGAGTATGAAACCTGTTATATAGTAAAGTATTCCATTTTTGAACTGGACTTTCCAACTGGGCTCCATAAAGATATCAGACCACAACAATGAGTTCCTATTTGTAAAAAAAACAAAAATACACGAGAAATATATAAACACAGGTAGTCAACATAACTTAATTAAATACGTCAAATAAAATTAAATACATAAAAAGATTAAGACAAATTATTTAAAAATAAACAACACATCAACTAGAGAAATAACATCTATACAATAGTGAAATATTTCAGGGTTAGAGGTTTTATCAACAAATAATACGTATATCTTTAGAAATAATATTACGAAGGTAAGTTGAAGTGATATAGTTTATCTTATGGGACATATATTTTAATATTATAGACGTTTATTTGAGTAGAGATGTATCAATATTTAGGGATATTTCCTCTTTTTGTAGCACACTGAGCCCGATTGATTAGCACACGCTACAATTAGAAACAAACATTTTATTAAAATGAAATTAATTTAAATCAACCTTGATGGATTTTAGGACAAATTCTTGCTTAACGGCCCGAGGCTCATTTATTACAAACCATTCTAGGTTGATAGATTTCTACCAAGGGATGAATTTGAAATAGCACAATTTCCTTCGGATGGGAAGTAATTCTGTCGGTTATATATAGAGTGTGGCAATATCATTAGAAGTATGCGATATAAATATCCATTAAAAATGTGTAGGCTCTTACTTCTTCATTCGTATAAATGTAATTTGGGGAACAATTGTAAAATACCGTGCGTTCATAAATTCTCTAATACAGTTCTCCAGATGGCGCGGGAGGTCTACACTAACCAGTTAAAGGGCTAAGTGCACCCACTGCTCTGAGAGAATGTTCAACACACCAGACTAGGTACTCTTAATAGCTGTATTTTTAATATTATTATTATTACTATTATTATTATTACTATAACCATACATACCTAATAACGCTGTTCCCTTCAGGGTAGGCAAGAAACTGTGCAGATAGTTTTTAAAAAAAATCCCTCGCTTCAACAACATCCATACACCGATTTTTTGCATGCTCTTTTATGCTTTAAGCTATCAAAGTTTATCTTTTCTACTAATTCGTCTACAGCATTTAGTGACGTATTTATGGCTTATTCCTTTCTTTTAATACGCACAATCTATCTTCATATATCTGCTTTGTCATTCGATCCACACTCATCCTCTCAATATACCCAAATTAACCTAGGACGCTTCTTTCACAGTGACCAACTATTGGATTCCCTCTCAAACCACATTCCTTCAGCACCCATTCATTGCTGACTCTGTCCATACGAGTTATTCCACACATATTTCTTAGATATCTCATTCCAACACATTTACCTTAATCTTGTGTTTCCCCTGACAAACCCAAGCTTCACATCAATAAAACAATGTTGTCACTAACACACTTTTATATACTTTCTTCTTCGCCTCTTTCGATACTACTTCATTCTTAGCAATAGTCCACATACATCCAACTAATCTCTGAGATGCATTCATCCATCTGTCGATTTAACCATCTATCCTTCCATTTTTACAGAACATTCTGCCCAGATACACATAATAATTCACTATTTCTAACATTTTCCATTTATACTAAGATGACAATGATTTACTGGTTCATCCTTACCAAATACTATCACCTTAGTTTTGGGGACATTTTTACGAAAATACAATCTGCCTGTAACCACATTCAAACGATGTAATGAATTCTGCAAGATACTTTCATTCTCATGTATTAATACGGCATTATCCACATGTATCGGTGTTCTCACATTTTCATTATACAATTGTACACCAATCACGTCCTCACAAGCATCTCTCAACACTTATCCATTAATTACTTAAACAATCATGGATATGTAACGTAGGCCCAACCTTGTCTAACAACCTGTTCAATGTCAAATCAATTGCTCAAACCTTCATCCACCCAAAGGTATGCTTTACTTCCATCATAAAAATACTGCAATTTTACATTTACTAACCATGAGCAACGAGGATAAGGGTCTGTGACAACAACCTGTAACTCGCATAACAAATCAGCCAAAGCTTCCTCTACTTGTCAATGACTCTATTGACAAGTGAGAAAGTATAGGCAACACGGGAAACCCAATTACTAACCATGAATCCACACCATACTCTTAAATAACACTCCATAACATAATCCTATTCACCCGATCATACGCTTTTTCCAGATCCTCAAAAGCTGAATAAACTTTATTCTTTAATGCCATACATTTCTTAAAGTTATTTGTTGCAACGCAAATATCCAACACGTGCGACCTCTACCTGGCATGAAACCAGATTGCACATACCAAATCTGGCCACAAGATTTCTTACGCACCCTCTTAATTCGAACTCTATCAAAAACTTTTCTTGGAGTACTCAACAAATTCAATAACTTATAATTCACACAATTTACTTTAACTACCTTTATATTTGTTCAAATGAACAATTAAAGCATTCTTCAATTCATTAGGAACATTCAAAATCCAAGCACACACCTTGAACAGTTCACACAATCTGGAATGTCAATACACTTCAGTATTTCACTTTTGATCCCATTTATGCCCACGGCAATACCATTCTTTAAGACTTTCATAGATATTATTATTATTTTTGTGTTATTTTTAATTATTTGTAGTATTCAAAACGCGAAATAAGCGTTAATGGCAAAATTTGCATCTTAATGAAAAGTACACAGTCATTGCTCAAAGAAAAGACGTCAAAGCATGGTGGCTTTGTGGAAAGTTAGGGTTGGGACTTTGACTGTAAAACCCACACTAATGCCAGGATCACAATCATATTAACTTTAAATTAACGTAGCGTTCACCATGTTATTGATCGTATAGTTTATATTTATTATCCCCTCCTACATTTGCGTAGCAAACTGTTTGTCCAACTAGTATCTTAGGTCAGACGTCTCAAACTTGCTTGATAAATGCCACACTGAACAATAAAACTACCAAGGAAATCACACCCTTATGAAAATTAACTATTGAAAACCAATAGTATTTTGGGAATACTATTGAATTTTAATAGTATTTTAGAATTACTATTGAATATTAATAGTATTTTAGAATTACTATTGAATTTTAATAGTATTTTTGAAATTACTATTGAGTTTTAATAATATTTTGTGATTACTATTGAACTTTAATAGTATTTTAAAACCACTCTTGGATTTTAATAGTATTTTATTATTACTACTTAGTTATGAAGTAACTATCAAGTTTTAATAGTATTTTTGGTTAAATGTTATGTTTTAATACTATTTAAAAATGACTTGACTTTTTGCGGTTTTTGAATACTATTAAAATTTAATAATAGTTTATTATAACTATTAAAGTTGTCAATAGTAGAAATAAAAACTAATACTTTGCTCAGAAATAAACAATATTTTAATATTCTATTAACTGAGGTGAATATAGTATTTGTGGTAATAATAGAAAAAATAAAACCTAGAGTAAGATAATTTGCTGATTTCAAATAAAGTTGTAAATAGTAGTGTTGCATATTTCAAGATTCGTTAGAGTTTGTTGCATATTTCATTATTCGCTAGTCTCACATGGTTATTTCCCCCCCTACCCCCCCTATTCTCCCTTACACAACTGCAGATTTCTTGGAATTAGCCACCCCTCTACGCCCAAGTAAACCCTCACACACATGTCGCTTTCTCTGTCTCAAACAGTGGTCATTGAATACCAATCTATTATCACAGCTCGGTGAACTTCTCTTGCTCAGTTTTATTTTGGAAATTAACTCACCAAAAACTCTGTAGAAGGTGATTTTAGTGTGCAACTCTTCATATATAATAAGTTAATGTTCTCTGTGTGTGTTTCTAATTAATATATATAATATGTACTTATTAAACGCGAGTGTTTAGGGGAGCTCCTCTCGCAAACTAATATTCGTTAAAAGACCATCACTCACAGGTATTCTCGGATCTCCAGTCAAGACAACCCTCAAGGTAGGCTCTACACAGTACATCTTTTTATTAAACCCACGTTCAACTCCCGTCTCTGTTTTAGTGTAACTAAAACTGGTCCTCCGAAATCAATTACTTTTTTTTGTTAGTCTTAACTACATTAAACAGACAGATCGCTTATACAAGTAGTATTATGATTTCTGTACTAACTAATGAGGTATTGACATTGTAAGTGCAGGTAGCTGTGTTGTCGAATAGCTATACTATTCTTATAATGTCTTTAGTGCATACTATAAGAAATTCAGCAGCAAAGATATTGTATATAGACATTAAAAATAAAACACAATAATGAAAAGAGTTGGCGAAAGATTTGATTCTTTATTCGTCTGTTTATGAAAAAATAACCCAATTACTCACCATACATGGACTGGCGGAAGATTATTATTATTTTCACATGAATCTCGTTCAATCGCTAATCTTATTTAAGCAGATGGTTTTTTGAGAGTACATCATTTTGGGGATTAAATAAGATTAACATCTACATATCAGTACAATAATTTAATAAGGAACTTTATAATATATTTATTATATATATATTTTTATATCATTTAATAAGTTCGAATAGTATTTTAAATTGATCTTAAATGCAACTTTATTTCTGTTTTTTTGGATTTGGGGTGTTTTTTTCTACAGATTTTTCCATAATAAATTTTTAAAGTTCTCAGAAGTAATTTTTAATAGTTTTTTGTAAACATTAAATTTCTAAAGTTTTTCTCAATTGTAAATTCCTAAAAAATTTCTCAATAGTAAATTCCTAAAGTTTTTCTCAATAGTAAATTCCTAAAGTTTTTCTCAATAGTAAATTTCTAAAGTATTTCTTAATAGTAAATTTCTAAAGTATTTTTCAATAGTAAATTTCTAAAGTTTTGACTAATAGTATTTGTCCAAATTTACCCATTGAAATATTTCAATAGTTTTTTTAATAGTTTCTGTTAAATTTTCATAAGGGCATATTTGGAAATAATCTGTAATATCAATTTCATAAGTACAATTAATTCCAATTTAGTATTTTATCATCAAAAAAGTAATAGAATAAGACTCGCATATTAAACTCTTAGACTAACACCCCCTGTCTTTTTTTTGCCACAAATTAGAAAACTTTTATTTACGTTGGTGGTGTTACTGTTGCAACATTGTTTTAATTTAATATGCCAAAGGGTGACCTGGTGGTCTAGGGGTAAGGTTTCAGACTTATATGCTGGCGTCCGGGGTTCAATCATCGGTCCCGGCACAGATTTATCTGACTAACAAACCCTTCTTTCACCTCTGACAAGACATCTTGGGAATGTGAGGAATGCTAGGTCTCCACCGTGGTTCGGATTCCACGTTAAACTGTGGGTACTTCATTTTCATCTCACATTCACCCTACCATTGCACATTAGCGTAAGTGCGTATAACCCGAACGGGTAGTAAGACGTGGTGCTAATAATAATAATTATAAATATAATAATATGTCAAAGTAGATTGTATGTTGAAAAATGTGTGTCCACAAGCCATTACCTCTCGTGGACTTTGTTCCATTTAATGCTAGGAAACAACAGCTAACATATTACGCATGTGTTGACAATCATTTCACCTATCCTTTGTGTATTTTTAGATGTGAATTGATACATCTGGGGTAAAAAAAAGTATAAACTTGATATACCGACCTCACGTGACAGGATTTTCCATATTATGACAAGCTCCCAAGTATCACATTCTTAAATATTGTCATTCATCAACGTTTGTAAAAATAAGAATAGAGCCGCATTGCGTTTTAGTTCATCATTGGGTTCGTTGGCCGCCATAAATCATGGGTAGTGACGCATACGAACCACGAGCCTTGTATCGAGTTGCAAATGCCTGTCGCAAAGCAATATAAAAGAATAAGTATCCTAAACAACTCTACCAAAAACGTTAGAATACATAATATTTAGTTAAATCTACGACATTGATCTACCAACAACCAGTTGGACGACTATCAGTTGTTATATCACTGCATCTTACAAAACCTTCAAGTATTACGCTCATGTAATAATTGTATTAAAGGATTATGGATTAGGAAGGTTAATTTAGAGGAGTTGTACAAGAATTTGTTTGAAGGGAGAATGGACAACTCTTTAATATTTGCACCCTTATTTCACCCAACCAGGATCGAACATTGATCTCCCCATTCTCAGCAATCTATTCTATTTGGAAAGTGGCACCTTAGACCATACGGCCACCAAAGCGGGTACCATCAGTCTGGATTTCAACTACAATAGAGCTCAATTACAATATTTGACTAATGTTTTAGATAACAAAATCAGGCATTATAAAATATAATATTTGTATTAATTAACATTCTTGTATTTAAGAAAAAAACTTTCAATATTGTCTATAATAAAATATTACTTGAAAATTTTTAATTATATTTTAGTTTTTCAGACAGATTTGTTCATTGAACTAGCTTATATTTACTTTAACGACAACAATATGTTGCAATCTGTGAGTTATTTTCTGGTTGACGTAGTGTAGATTTGAGCGTTCAATGGGATAAGTTCTTTACTCACTTTGGTCTTACATGCCCATTAAGGACTTGCCAACTTTTCTTCAAGAAACTACAAATCCTAAGCAGTCGGACAATTTACCAATATGTTAACTGTCCTCCCTTGAATATTTTTTTATCACCATGTCTTACTACCCGTTGAGGCTATACTCTTATGTACTAGCTATGTTAATGGTTTTAGGGACTAAGAAGGTTATATTATAGGAAGATTACCCACATTGGCACTGAGAGAGAGTGTAAAACCATTTTAAAAAAAATACAGCTTTAGTACACCCGAACTTCGGTCTACCCGTCATCGGCAGTCCATATCCTGGTTTCGGATGGAAGAACAGTAATGGAAATTACACTTATTTAATTGCAGCCCACATTGATAACATTTTAATATATTATTTGTGTTATTCTTAAAATATTGATTATATATATATATATATATATAAACGACAGCTACATAAATGATGTATTAATATAGTAAAATCATATGTTATGCTCCTGCAAGCGTAGTTGCATTAAACCATGTGGCCACCGAGGTGTGTATCTATAATAATAATAATTATTATTATTATTAGCACCGCGTCTTACTACCCGTTCGGGTTATACGCACTTACACTAATGTGTAATGATAGGGGTGATTGTGAGATGAAATGAAGGACCTACAGTTTAACGTGGAATCCGAACCACGGTGGAGGCCTGGCATTCCCCACATTCACAAGATGCCTTGTCAGAGGTGAAGGAAGGGTTTGGTAATCAGATAAATCTGTGCCGGCACCGAGGATTGAACCCAAGCTGCCAGCACATAAGTCTGACACCTTACCCCTAAGCCGCTAGGTCACCCTGTATCTATAATTAATTCCTTCACACTTATCAACACTGAACTTAGTGCAATGCGCATAAATTATGTGCAAAATTACCTAATATTTTTTAAATGTTAAACGAGTACTTCCTGAACCGAATGATTATAACAGTACACGACCTATAAACTAACTTAAGATGTGGCCAAACGGAGCGAAAGTATTTTAACTGTTTTTATAGAATTGACATTTTTTGGCCAAACTAGATCAAATATTTCTCCAGTAGCAACGTATAGATTAGTTTTTTTGATCATGCTAATATCAACAGATATTGAATATCTTTCAAGGGTGTCCTGGAATTTTATCATAACTGTCCCTCTTTATCTAAAAAGTTTTGACAAAATTCCAGGACACCCATAACAAATATTCAAGACCGCTTAATATTATCATGTACATATAACTAAGCTCTATGTTGCTACTGGAGAAATCTTTTATTTAGTTTGGCCAAAAAAAATGTAATGCTATAAAAACTGTAGAATTACTTGCGGTCACATCTAAAGTCTACAACAGACACAACATTCTGTATCCCTCCATTAATTCATCACTGTGAAATGGGGAAACCTACATTTCACCAATGATAATTGTTCTGGGCATATTACTGATCGTTGGTGACCTGGCGGTCTAAGGGTAAGGTGTCAGACTTTTGTGCTGACGGCCGGGGTTCAATCCTTGGTCCCGGCACAGATTTATCTGATTACCAAATCCTTCCTTCCCCTCTGACAAGACATCTTGTGAATGTGGGGAATGCCAGGCCTCCATCGTGGTTCGGATTCCACGTTAAACTGTAGGTCCTCCATTTCATCTCACAATCACCCTACCACTACACATTAACGTAAGTGCGTATAACCCGAACGGGTAGTAAGACGCGGTGCTAATAATAATAATAATTATTATTATTATATTACTGATAAATTTCAGTACCCTTAGCTTAGTACAAAGACACGATACTGACTGAGATAACGTGTCAGCGATTGTTAATTTATCATGATAGATTCAAATATGATATCATAGGTTCAAATACAGTAAGATATACTATTGACATTTACAACCTCCCCAAGTAATATCGAACAAAAATGTAATTCCTTTTGTGCTTGTAACAAAAAAAATCTGGACCTATATCATATAACTTGTCAACCAAAGTAGTTCATGTGTTCACGTATTTGTATTAATTAAAGCGACTAACCTACTTGTTGTTGTTCTAAATATAACTACTTGTTTATGCTCATTTTACTACTGAGAACTAGTTTGAAATAACGATGTTATTACAAAAACCTATAAATTAGTGTGTAAGACATTTTAGAAAACATTCTATAAAATATTAAATTTAATTTAAGTTTGTAATATAACATCATATAAGACTTGTATAGGAGAGTTAATCTTAAAGCATGTTAAAATATATATTGATATATTAGAAAAGGATTTACAAGTCAAAAGAAATACACACAGTAAATTGATATGAAAATAATTAAAAGTGGTAAGATAGTAAAAATACAGGGAAAATTACTAAATTAATCAAGTTAATAGCCTAGCAATACATGCCTTTGAAAAATAAACATAGAATAGTTATAAAATATAGAATATAAGAATTTTAATATACATCAATTTTAATTAGATCACATGTAATAATTTTCTGTGGGACAGTAAAATTTATCAATTATCAAGTATTTGTGACCTAAAGATAAGGCTTACTACATAGTAACTAATAAGTAATAAATCACATATATATTAGACTAATTTAAGAAAATAAAAACAAGATTAGTTGATTTATAATATAAGTCAAACTAAAAACTAGTTTTAACCAACAGTGATGGACAAAAAATATACATTTAACTGAAATTAAGTGAAATTATATTCAAAAAGTATGACACATATTCCAGATTACTAACTTGTGAATATAACTCATTTCTCCTCTTTTTTTTATTATAGTGGTTTTGATGTCCCTAGAAGATTTATTTCAAAATTTTTTTGGCAATGTTACTGCCATCCTCAGATGACTAACAACAATAACATAATAACAAACTAATAACATGTGGAAGAATTATATTTGATTTAAGACCTTATGAATATATTAATTTTCTACATAATATAAAAAAACTTTAATGGCTACTGCTTGATGATATATGCCAACTGTATTATTTACTTAACGACCAAGAAACTATTGATAGCAGGATTATTTAAATACCAGAACTTTTGGGATCATCTTTACATCACGTAATGCGTTTTTATTAGCTTTTATGATGACCCCTTCCCCACGACTATTAAGTAGACATGTAGCCGGACTCCTCCACCCCTACTTCTCCAAACCAGTAGTATGTAGCTATACACATCAAAATTAATTGTCATTATTTGACAGGGGGTACAAAAATAAGTCCTTAGATTTAAAACTACTTAAAATCAATTTTTTTAAATAAACATTTTGGATTTCAAGAAATTTTATAACTATAGTATATTATTTTATTTATGAATAATAATATTACTTTTTCAAAAATATAATGAAGTATAATATCTGTGTTACATAGCACTTTAATATAACGACCATTTCCCGTGTAACACCATTTAGATATCAATATAAATTATGTTCGGATTCAAATTTTGATTCGAGGTTTCAAAAATTCACAATGCCCTACTGTAATTTCATATATATATATATTATCATAATAGTTGAGTAATTATCTAATTTATAAAATATACGTATGTTCGGTTTTGATTTGTTGTTTAGAACGTTGTTTTACTGAATTGTTTTGTTTATTTATTCTATTCCCTATTATCTCTTGGCATCACCAAATATAGTTCTCTCTTTCCCNCCTACCTGAGGTCTTTACAAAATATACTTTGAAACCAAGCCATAACTTCGTTACTTCTTCCTTCGTCTTAGCGTCACAAACACGGGCCTCATTTCTTCACATTTGAATAACAGATTAACGCTGCTATAACTTGATTAGACGCGATCTGAAAACCAGCTAAGTAAGTTACTTTGGCAAACTTGTAGCTCAGGCATTCCCCTCTTCTGGCCTAACTCTCGACTGCCTTTGTGTTTAGTAGCGTGTGCGTGTGTGTGTGTGTGTGTTGGTTGGCGTGGTATCTGTGAAATAAACTACCTTCAAAGCGGAGTGTTTTACTAAGTTTGATTCTACTAATTATATAAAGAGAAGTAACCCTACAACTTTATTTAGGGTATTTAATATTCATTTACAAATACCAGGTGCTGGTCTCATACCAGCTACAAACTATCTCAAATTAAGGTAGAAATATCAATAAGAGTACCAATATCTAGTACAGTATTAAATTATAATTTTAAGCCCGAGCCTATTTGGATGTATACAATTAATTAGCGATGTTATCAAGCATGGATGGCTTGGGTACAGTTATTTTATTAATCAAATTATTATCTTATGTTATTGGTATATACTTTAGTTGGTATGGTGACAAATTTTCTTACGTAGTAAAACAAAGAATAAATTAGCCGAAGCTATTATTTATGCTTTTTATTGAGGAATTTTCCATCAAGATATCCTATTCTGAAAATCTATGGAGAACTCCTCAATAAAAAGCATAAATAATAGCTTCGGCTATTTGATTCTTAAATATGCGATCCCTTACAATTATACAAGTGTTAGCATGAAGCCAACTTCTAGTCGAAGGTGGCTGCGTCAGATGATAGCTCGTGATTTTAATAAAATCGTATATTTGTGGACGATGATTTCCGCACGTCCATCATAGACTCTGCCCTAAAATATGAGTTAAGAATGACCCTGGACATGGGACGATTCCTGGATAGCTCAGTGGTTTGATCATTTGTGTACTAAGCCAAAGGTCCTGGGTCCGATTCCCGTGTCCAGGTGTCATTTTTCAATTTTAAGAATAGTAAAACATGTTTGAGACCTCTAAAATATTTTTTTTAGAACCGCGTCTTACCAATTGTTCGCCTATGTACTAATTATAATAATGGCTTACGAATTAGGAAGTTTTAACTAAGAGTAAGTGCACTGGCATTTGGGTGGAAGGAGAGTGTAAAAACCGTTTAGGAAAAATACTTCGTGCTCCCGACTGGGATCGAACCCTGATCTCCCCGTCTTCTATAGTCTAGTCCAAGACAAGAACAGTACATTAGACCAAGCGGTCACAGAACCGGGCCTAAAAAACTAATTAAATCCATACATTCTACTTACTAAAATGTCTGGTAAAATGGAAACTCCTTCGGGAAGTGACGGGGAGTTAGATAAAAGTATATATATACGTATAAAATATACCTTTATTTCATATATATATATATATATATATATATAATGTTGTAAAATTAGTTGAGAATATTTTGTTTAGCTTACTTTAATTTTATGTAGTTATTAATTTACGTTTGTTTTTTTATTTATTATTACTATTTCATTGGAAGTTTCCGGCCGTTTTTTAGGGTTACTCTCCATTGTGTGAGTTAGAAAAGGAAAGTCATTGTTTTTAGATCAGTGGGATACAATTCATCAAATTCAGGTTTGCTCAGGGCGTTTGACAAGATGGGTCACACCTAGTCCTAAACTGTTAGTTTTCAACATGTGGATCGGATGCTACTTTCTTTAAAGTAACCTCTTTGTAGCAATACATACAGAGTTATAGATTTTCCGCTCAATCACTTCCATTTTTATTATTCCTTCTACACTTAAACCCATAAGGTTAAGTCTTTATGTTCAGTGAATCTCAGATAAGAATAGGTATTCCAAACAATCAACCTTGTATACAGTCTAGATCTCATTGTTTATCGTCTAATCCCATCACTTGATAAATGGAACGTATACTTATAAGTTAAGCCTATTTAATACCCAGTAAAGACGACTACCTATCAGGGTAAACGGACTGTACAAACCTCTTTAGACCGTCAGTGTAATGTCTACCTTATCGCGGTGATGGACTAACCAACTTCAAACGGTCCTTTTCAGGATCGATGGCAATCAAATAATTATTTCAACGGTGGTTTTTAGTCCTCTGCCTCATTTTAACAATCTACTACTTTTCCATCGCTGTTTATTTACTAAACGCAGAGAGTGTACAATGCTAGCTTGATATCTGTTCATCAAATACCAGTGTGTGTTACGTGAGGAATATTGTATTTATACTAATACAATACTAATAACAAGTTTGACGCCAAAAAAACATGAAAAAGTTTTTAAATAAGAATAGAATTCAATATTATATGTATATAGAATATTATCATGGAATACAGTTGTATCTCAATTCAGTGATCGAATGGTCTAAGGTGGGAAGTTTTGAACCTGGGGTCCGTGGACACCTGGGGGTTCTTGAAGAGTCCTGTGGGGGTATGTAAATTAAAATAAAGGTTTTTTTTACATTACATAAGAAAAATTATATTCACAATTTGATTCAACTTTTTTTTTTTCTATTAATGTCTGAAAAAATATATTTTATATTTTAATATAAAATACGTACAAGAAATATCCATAGATTTTTATTTTGAACTTGTGTGACGATGGAGACTAGGGGGGTCACGGTGAATTTTAATTGGTTTCAAGGGGATCCACTATATGTACAAGTTTGGGAACCGCTTGTCAATGCAATCACTCTTGCAGTAAACTGAAATTATGATAATGGGGAAGTTGGATAAAGATATATAATAGTTGGTAAAAAATTTCATTCAAATAAAGAGTTGAGGGGTCAAAATAAAATAGAGCTATAGAGTGGCATCTATTCACCTATTTGTTCTAAAGAAGGATATAAGAAAGCTCCACAAAAAATTTAACTTAAGACAATGTATTATCTATGCTCACAGTAAGTTGTAATAATCACTAAAGGGATTTTAATGTTTATCTCTGGTGTATAAATAAAGTTATCCATTCAATAGATTATAGAATATAAAATTAAAATGTTCTCAACACTATGTTCGACTCCCGTCTGGATTAATTGCGCGTTCACACTGATTAGATCAAAGAAAATTTAAATCTAAAGAAACTAAAGAAAATTTAAACTATAGATGATGAACATTGTAGTGATGGGTGTATTGGAAACCTCTTAAGAAAAACTACCGTTACCACACCCAACCTGACTAGATCTACTTTTACTTATTAATACGTCAGGTCACCCACTTTGGTGACGTAATTAGCTAACGCAATAGTTTCGTGTTGAGCTAGATTGCCAAGGACGGGGAGATCCAGGTTCAAATTTCCCTCGGGTGAACTGGGGGTGGTTTTCTTTAAATGGTTCACCACTATTTATCCATACAAATGCGGGTTCACTTTCTCTATATTCAACCTTCATAATTTAGAGCTCACCAGTGTAATTAGTAGCTACGTGTATTACCCGAATGGTTAGTAACGCGGTGATGAATAAAAAAAATTCAGGTCATCCACTTCAGTGGCCGAAGGCGTCTAAAGTCATTACTCTGGTATTAGACTGGGCTGCTCTTGACGGGTAGATTGGGGCTCAAACCCCAGTTAGGCCTACTTGGGGTGTTTTCTATTAAATAGTTTACTACTCTCCTTCCACACTAATGCTTTCTTCACTATCCCTACCCCATTGGGGGACCTGGCGGTCTAGGGGTAAGGCGTCAGACTTATATGCTGGCGGCTGGGGTTCAATCCTCGGTCCCGGCACAGATTTATCTGATTACTAAACCCCTCCTTCACCTCTGACAAGACATCTTGTGAATGTGGGGAATGCCAGGCCTCCACCGTGGTTCGGATTCCACGTTAAACTGTAGGTCCTCCATTTAATCTCACAATCACCCTACCATTACACATTAGCGTAAGTGCGTATAACCAAAACGGGTAGTAAGACGCAGTGCTAATTATAATTATAATAATATAACCCTAGCGTCAAGCCATATGATCTTAAGATTTAACATTTGACAGATATTATCAACACTTGTATAATCACCTGTAAAATGTTGTCAATATTGGCTGCAAGAAAATAAGGTCTTTCGTATGGGAATTTAACCGTAGAAGGCTTACGGTCGATTTTTAAAAGTGTTATCAAAATCTTCCCCCTCGCGACTCTGTTCCTAGTTTAATTCGTACCTTCAATTAACAGTCATGTTCGTCTCTTAGTACCCTAACACTGCGTATTATTCCAAGGCATTACATGTTGGCTTGTTTGCTCTGTTCCGGATTTACTTGGAAAGTTAAATAAAGCTTTGCCGACTTTCTTCGTATCTTTGGGAACCTCTCTGGTAGTTAGGCGATTATGTTGTTTTGTGAGGTCGGGCTAAAAACGGCTCATGGTGCACTAATCACATTGATCGCTCCTACATCTGAAATATAAATATATTAAATAATAATACAAGAATACTGTGAATAATTTTTTTGCAAAATAAAATTATAAAGTTATTAAAACAAAAATAGACCTATATAATATGTGCCATAATTATTTATAGATATAATTTTATATTATAAATATTAAATACTGGCATACTCATATCATAAATTGCTTGGATTTGGTAAATTCCTTTGCTAAAAAATACATAAATTCCAATTTTGTGAGCCAGAGTAGCTATTTAATTTATAATATTTTCTAAAAGTGGGGATGGACCTTATTTTTGAATGGGGGCTCACTAGAAAATGTTACTTTATATTTAGCCCAAAAAATTACTTTAAAAATACATTATATAGATGTATCCAATAAATTTGAGTGGGGATGGTCCTCCAGATATTCTTTGTAAGCTTATATAATTCCAAAAACTAATATTAGAGAAAAATAATAACCTTTGCCCCATATGCTTAGCTTATTATTCAATTCAAGTTACAAGTGTGATATATTTACACTAGATTTTATTGTTTACAAGTATTTTTAAAAAGCATACTTAATTTCCCAGTTTCTTATTAAAAAAGTAAAAGTATATGGTTTCAAACAATTAACAGACCTGCTAGATATCAATTTTCCAAAAATTCCAAGATTATACTATACATCTATGATTTCCAGATATAAATTATAAGCACATATTAGCTAGGTATTATTAGGATAGTAGGATACAGATGAAATGTACCAGCATTTAGGTGAAAGGAGAGTGGCAAACCTTTTAGGGAAAACTATTCCATCCAACCTAGATTTTTGAACTTCCGGTCACAAGTAAACTAAGCCACAAGTGATTCATAACTTATCTTGCGTGATAATTGGTGTCAGTCTTTAAATTTTGTTTGATTTATTACAAACAATTCAAGAACTATTTGACATCGTCAATTTATTATTAAGTTAAGTAGTTTTGAAAATTATATATTTCTGTATACTGTTAGAAATTGCAACCCTGCCATTAGTTAATTTTTAATTTTTAACTCTGCGATTGACTAAATATTATAAAAATTCATAATATTTTAAATAAATAAACTCTTTGTCTATGAAGGAGCTTCAGTTTAAATGAATAAAATATTTCATATTATATTAAAAAGTTAATTTCAAAGAGACTAGCAAATACATTGAATTAAAACTAACAAAGTTTATAAATGAATATTCAAAATCCTATTATACTTAAAACATACAGAAAAACATGGTTAACATAATAAACAGCTTAGAGTGAAAAAATACTATAAGAAATATGTTTGAGGAATTTAAATAAATAAATTTACAACAATATTCATACCTAATTTTGGAATATATTTGGTTTCCAAACAAACCATTTACAATTGAAAATACACAGCCTTCGATATTATGCATGCTCTTCTTAAAGATAATTGACTACAACATTTTCAACTTCTTGTGACCACTGAATAATAAAATAAAATTTGAGATATTGATCAATATTGACGTTTCATGACCCCCCTGAGCCCGAAAAAGTGTTTTAACAAAAAAAAGTATGGCTCTCTGTTTTTCTATTCATCTTCCTAAAGCAGAACCCATTTTACCATCAGGCTAAAATCAAGTGTTTAGAGCTATTATGAGGTTAAAGTTAACTTTTCAGTCACTGTTTAGCGTTTAACAAAAGGGTGCATTTCATTTCCCCGTAAGAAATACATTATTTTAAACGCGTTTAACTATCCGTTTGAGTTGTACGCTTATGTACTAGTTAATCAATTGGATTAGGGATGAAGGTTGAATTTAGGGGAAGTGTATCCACATTCACGTGCAAGGAGAAAAAGCCCCCCTCAGTACACCCGACCGGGATCAAGCCATGGTCCGTCCGTCTTAAGAAGTATATTTTATTGCAAGAATGACGCCTTAGAACATGTGGCCACAGGGGTGGGTTAACATCTGCTCAGAGTGTACATTATATAAACAGATATTTCCCTATTTTAATTATGTCCCCGCAATTATTTTTGAATATATTATATCTCTTATCATTGCAAAGCTGTATGTCTAACAAAAATTAAATAAATATATTTTAAAAAAATATTTGCATGAAGCCAATAGTTTTTGATTTATAAGCATACTCGTAAGTATTTTTAAAGGAGGTATTTTAAATAAAAGATCGATTGTAATGCTCTTGAACTTTATATCTTCCAGACCTTCTATTATAGGTGTTTTGATAACACATATTTACTAAAAATAGGTTTATGTAAGGGTATATATTATTTATATCATATATTTGGTAGAATTTGATACTCCTTTTCCCTAAATGAATATTATTTTGATCGATATATCTTAAGAGTATTAAGAAAAATTCTTCATATTTTGGTTAAAGGAGCCAGAAAGAAACCATTTATTATAAGGGATTATTACAACTAAATCTTAACTAATCAAATAGCCAAAGCTATTATTTATGCTTTTTAGTGAGGATTTACTCCATCTAGATATCATATTCTGAAAATTGAAAAAAATTACACCTGGGATCGAACCCGGTATTCTCATGCTGCCATCTATAATATATCTTGCAACAATCACGCTGGCTCGCCCGATATATCTTTCTCCACATGAGTGTCGTTTATTTGTGAGGAGGACCAGCTTTGTATTTATTTGTGGGTAGAAATCTAGTGATTTCATGTTTATGAGTTACGCACATTGATTTTTTTTAATGATAACGTAATATGAGATGTTTTAACAATTAATTAATCATTTAATAAGTTGTTCCGTGTCTTATTTACGTTAAGCTATCCGTTTTTAAATTAACTGATTGAGTAGTGATTAGTAAGGAATAACTTTGAATAAATATATCAGTGTTTGACTGAAATAGGAGGGGAAAACAATTTATTAAAGCTATACCCCTGAGAACATAGTATAGGTGTTTCTGCCTTACGTATATGCATACCCCATATACTGTAGGAAAGGTGGTGGCAACTAGTAGAAAGCTATTTATTGAAATATTGGCTTGACGTAATTAATGTCAGCCTGTTGGGAAACAATTATTGATACCATAATATTAATAGGAAAATAATAAATAATTCCGAGAGTTAGTTTCTTCTAGCCAATGTTGGCGATAAAGAACTATCTTAAGGCTGTCACTTGCCACCCTTTCTACCATAGATAGGGTGCATAATGTGCACTCATTTACTATGAAATATAGTCAACAGCGCGCCTCTTTTTTCCTCTCTGTATTACACTATCTAAACCATGCATGTACAGTACAACCTTTACCCGAATGAGGGTTGTATAAGTTCCAGGGGAATCGGGTGGAGTCCATGCATGAGACTTATAACACCCAATGCCCAAATATAGCATACACAATATACATACATACATACATACATACATACATACATACATACATACATACATACATACATACATACATACATACATACATACATTGCAAAAGTGATATTATACTTACGATATTGGAAATTAGAAAAGACATGGAAATAATCGAGAATTTACTCCATCTCCAAGAGCCTAATTTTGTGTTTATTTATGCTATTTGAAGTATTTCGATTAGAGCTGGTGGACGACACAGCGCGTACTTGGAAGCCAAAAACCCTTTTACCCAATGAAACGCCGGTCACGCTGACTCTGAACACACCCACCAGGGATTAGAACCCTGGCCTCTCTATCAACGAGAAACCAGACTATATGAGCACTGGCAATGAGTAGTTTCACCCATCACTACGGAGAATGGATCAGTTCAGTTGGTATATGAACCAAGGACTTACATTGATCACGTCAATGCCTCTATATATCTCTATCTTCATCATATGTGACATGTGTGGTTGTTCTCTGTGTCTCCATACAGGATAATGCACAGGAGAAACAAACATGACATGAGTCGGCTACCACTTTACAAAGGCTGGAACGTAACAGGTTATAATGGCATTTTATCTCTTAATTGGCGCCTGGTTGGTTGTCCGCTTCGCTTCCAGACAATGAGGCATTGTGAAATGCTCGAAATAGTCACACAACCAAAATAATTGCTTTGGTTGAATGTTCTTAAGAGGGTTTCCTACCTCAACATAGTCACACCTTCTACATAATTGCTTTTGTTGAATGTTTTTAAGAGGGTTTCCTACCTCAACTTAGTCACACCTTCTACATAATTACTTTGGTTGAATGTTCTTAAGAGGGTTTACTACCTCAACTTAGTCACACCTTCTACATAATTAATTTGGTTGAATGTTCTTAAGAGGGTTTCCTACCTCAACTTAGTCACACCTTCTACATAATTGCTTTGGTTGAATGTTTTTAAGGGGCATCTTACCTCAACATATTCACACAACCAAAATAATTGTTTTGGTCGAATATTCTTAAGAGGGCTTCCTACCTCAACATAGTCACACCTTCTACATAATTTCTTTGATTTAATGTTCATAAGAGGGCTTCCTACCTTGACATAGTCACACCACCACTAGAATATCGTTGATTAAATGTTATTATAGGGACTTTCTACTACAGCATAGGCACACCACCACCAGAGTGTCTTTGAATAAACGTTTTTAAGGGAACTGCCTACTATGGCATACTCACACCACCACCAGAGTTTTGATCAAATGTTCCTAAGGAACTACCTACTACGGCATAGTAATACCATTACCAACATTTATTTTTATCAGATGTTCTTAAGGGGGCATCCTACCCTTGCATAGTCACACCGCAACCAGAATATCTCTGTTTGAAATGTTCATAAGGGAGCTTCTCTCCTAGAAATATTGACAATACCACCGACAAATCTTTCATTGAATGTTTTTAAATGGACTTCCTACCACGGCATAGTCACACCACAACCAGAATATCTTTGTTTTAATATTCTTGAGGGGGCCAGTAATTAAAACATTACTCTTTTTTCTAGAAGTCGATATAGACCCTTTGCTCTATTAGACAAACACCTTCAAGAAATACTTCATCTTAGGGTTCACGCTAAGAACACAGCATTCATTAAAACATATATTTCAAAAATTAAACATAACCTAACTTTAGATTGCATAGATGATAAAATAATATTTTCTTTCTTTCATAGGCATTTCATTAATTACTGTCATGAATATAAGAGTGTACATATTTCCCGAAAAATAAATGAAATATGTATCATTTAGTTTCAATCAAATTGACAATCGTAGTCATTGATATATATAGTAAAAATAAATTCATTTGTTAGTAAACAAGTACATATATTATATAACACAGTTTAAATATATATGAAAAGAGGTTATCTTCCTTATGATGTGTATACTCGTGTTTGCGGATAGCCTCAACAGGTAGTAAGACGTGGTGGAAAAATAAAATAAAATAGCCTATGTACTGGTATTTAAATGACTATAGTCTCTCCTTGCATTATCATTGGGTGATGGTTTCAAGCCCAAATGTTTTATATGCTCATGTCCATGCATGTTGCGTAAACAGTTAAAGTCAAATAGACTTAGGAATTGTACACTATTCATCGCCTGGTGCTGACAGGGATCGATGTAGTCATGAGGTTATCAGTTCTTAAGCTACCATGCGCGCGTTTTATGTGCGTGGCTACGCTCGGAGGACAGTCATGTTGGCTTAGAGCATCCTGAGGATGATGTTTGTTTCCCAAGACAAGTCTGCTGGACCCAATTTGGCAGAGTGGTTTCCCACTTTTAAAATTCACTGAAATATTAGGTGGTTGACTAGTGATGTAGAGGTGTTCTTTTATTTCATTCTTCACCATGTTCTAGCTGTGAACGCTTTCATCGAAAGTAATGTGTTTTAAATGTATGCACATTGTGTGCTAAAAGTTATTGGTTTTTGTTTGATTTGTCAATGCGTCCCACTACTCATTTGGGTGATACGCATTTGAATTAATTATTCAAACGTGTTAAGATTGAGATTTGTGAGAAGAAGAGTGAAAAACCATTTAGGAAAAAATGACCCACATTGCAACATAATAAAATTCGGAACCTAATATCCCTGTCATCAGCATTCCAGTGTATTGAGAGAGAGGCGTTTTGTCAGTGACCCCTACTTCAGAGAGTTTTTGTTATGGCGTAACTAACTGATAACTAACTGGTGCCGTTTTCAGAATGTGGACTCTCTTCCAATTCCTTGATATTACATATATAGTGATCACAAATCAGCATATTGTTTTTGGGAGTTTGCAAATTATAACAAAAGAATCATAAACAAACAAAGTGATAATTTATTTATGTTATTAATCGTGACATAACAACCACAGAACTGAAAACTGACTTGACTCGGGCACTGCATGATACAGACAATGGGGGGGGGGGATAAATCGGACACTCTCAAAGTGGGAACTTGAACAATTTCTCGAGCGCTCTGGTTGGTTTCTAAACTAACATTATGGAGTATCGGCTGCTGAGTCGATACCACGATAGTACTCGATATAAACTTTTGATTTCGGGCACTACGAGATTATGCTGCCCACGAAAGTACACTACAGCTATCTGTGTGCGAACAAGACAACTTCCAATTGTTAGGATAATTATTAGGAAGACTCTACACACTGTTCTAAATGCAAATAATTAATACTAAAACCTAGAAACACTTGTACCTTGTACAATATTTGTCAAATTTTTTTGCACATATGAATAAAATGCAAAAGTGGAGAATTTGTGGAGATAAAATTACACTATGCCCTCCTAGGCAATTTTAATTGGCAAAAATCACCTTTCCCCCGGAAGTAGGTGCCACTGCGTTATGTAGAAGGGGTTATTAACCTTTTTTGGACCCAAATTGACTTAAAATCTCATCAAGGGTTCTGCAGTCACCCATCTGTTCTACATCTTTATTTAAAAAAAATTTAGTGGTTATTTTCTATACAAATAATATTAATTCTTTAAATTCTATCATTTATAAGGCCAGCCTATTGGTTTATTTGCCAGCATTCCTGGCTACCAGTCAAGAGGTTCTGAATTATATTCCCGGCAGTACCATCGGTATTTTCTCCTAGGGTGAATGGCTCATGTTGTTTTCATGGTCTGGTTAGACAGATAAGATACTTCTACTGGCACCATATAATAATAATAATAATAATAATAATAATAAAAATCACATCCTCTTAATGGCATGAAGTAATCCCTCCTGTAATTATGTCCGTCCCAGTAGAAGACAAGTGGAAGACAAACCCTGGAGGCATACGTACAAAAAAGAATTGAATATTTTTGTTTGTCTATCTCTTTAAAGAAAATAAAAAAAATAAAAATAAAATAAGTATAAGTTATTCATAGTAAACTAGCTCATTTTCTCTTAACATTACTGATTATGACGGATCAAGTTAATTTTTATCAAACTCAAATATTATTTTAAGGTACTTGATATATTCAGGAGTTTAAAAGACTCATAGATCGAGTTTTACTGACAATGTAGTCCCCTTACGCGATCCACTAGAAATGGCTGCAAGATCGACCTGTTAATCGCACTCACAATTTGACCACCAGCTCATGCGTATTTGTTATTAGCGATGGGATATGCGTGAATTTAATACTAGCCTTATAAGATAAATCACAGTGGGAAGATATTTACAAACAAGTGGGTGGTATCTTTAAAGGGAGGACCCGCCTCGGTGGCGTAGTTGGCTAACGCGCTTGTTGTGTTGAGCTCGACTGCCTAGGACGGGGAGATCGAGGTTCTAATCTCGGTCGGGTGAACTAGGGGTGGTTTTTCCTAAATGGTTTTCCACTCGCCTTTCACGCAAAATGTGGGTTCACTTCCTCTAATTCAACTTTCCCAATTCCTAATCCATTAGCGTAATTAGTACTTAAAGCGTATAACCCGAATGGGTAGTAAGACGAGGTGCTAGATATTATTATTATTTAAAGTGGGGGTGCAGGTAATGCCAGAAAATGTGTTTTTTGCGGCAAAATTTATTTGGCTAATATAGCTCAAATATTTATCCAGTAGAAAAATAGTATATAATTTTCTTCCCATGGTGACCTTAACAATTGATGAATATCTGTAATATGCAGAGCGGCATTTGATGAAAGACTTTTTAAATAAAGAGAAAAAGTTTTATTAATTTCCAGGACACCCTTGACTGATATTCAAAAACTCTTGATACTCACATGGGAAGTTAATTTAACACTTTGTTATATTAGAAAAGGATTTGATTTATTTTGATCCAAAGATAGTTAACTATAAAAACTTCCAAAATATGACCCCTATTTCGCATTCTTTAAGGCAATTGGCCCTTTTCATTTGACGTGGAAATGCAGAGCCGTGGGAACAAACGGTTATCTTCAAGTTTTGTGTATTGTTTGTTCTCAATTCTCTTTTCGGAAACAGTTTGTTAAATAATAGAAGTATGTTGATTAAGTAATACTTTTTATATACACACCTCCTCTATAATTTTATTAGTGATCAAATATCAATAATTTTGACATTTTTCAATAGAAAACTGCCGGCTGCATGACAAAAATTAAGAAAATGTTACACCTAATTAATATTAATAAATTATCTTAGAAGAGATGTTGAAAATCTTACTATAAAAATTTACTCGTTCTCAAGAAAACTGATATTTCCAAACTTATGATTTTTCCCGCATAGCCTGTCCTGTAGCTAGCGCTATCTATGGTTTCTATGATCCATCTGTTCTTGTTGACGCGGAAGGATACTTTGGTTGGAAGCCACGCCACGCCTCTCACCCACCATCCCACAAAATAGGTTTTAGACTTGCACTTGACAGGGCCAAGTGTTTCTTACCCTGAGGATAACTAAACCACGGCCTATATAAGTCCCTCTATGTCTCGAGCAATTAAACTAACGGTACAATATAACTTATAATAGATGCTTGTGTGCTATTTTGTCGGCCAGTTGTGTCCATCTCGACCAAACACCCACCCTCCTGACATCTAGCGACAGAATGATGCTACACGTTATTGGACACAGGACCATTCTGCTAGCCTCGTTCAACAGCCGGTCCCAAGTGACGTGATGTTCCTGTAATATAGGCAACCCCACCCTACCACGGTCAGTTCTAATTAACACCCTAATATGTGTTATGGGTATAATAGAGCACATTCGACTCGAAACAAACAGTTTGACCCCCAAAGGAAGGAGCTACAAAAGGTTTAAATTTTATTTGGCAACCCATATTACTACCCGTCTAGGTTATATTATTATTATTATTATTATTAGCACCGCGTCTTACTACCCGTTCGGGTTATACGAACTTACGCTAATGTGTAATGGTAGGGTGATTGTGAGATGAAATGGAGGACCTACAGTTTAACGTGGAATCCGAACCACGGTGGAGGCCTGGCATTCCCCACATTCACAAGATGTCTTGTCAGAGGTGAAGGAAAGGTTTGGTAATCAGATAAATCTTTGCCGGGACCGAGGATTGAACCCCGGCCGCCAGTACAGAAGTCTGACACCTTACCCCTAGACCGCCAGGTCACCGACGTCTAGGTTATACGCATATGTATTAATTGCGCCAATGTATCAGTTATGAGGAAGGTGTACTTGGTAAGAAAGTGGGAAGGAATCCTCAGTACACCCTGTCGAGATTCAAACACCGTTCTCCCTATCACCAGAACTCTGGTATAGTTCTAGAGTGATGCCATGAACCATGCGGTCACCAAAGTGTGTAGTTTGGTTTTTATTTAATTTGAAAGATTCTCTCCGCGCACTTTCTAAATATAGGTTTATTTCAGGAGATAGCATAGCGAATGTCTTCTTGTCTCCCGTCTCGAAATATCAAGCTGAGGATATATAAAACTATAATTCTACTACTCGTCGGTGACCTGGCGGTCTAGGGGCTAAGGTGTCAGACTTCTGTGCTGGCGGCCGGGGTTCACTCCTCGATCCCGGCACAGATTTATCTGATTACCAAACCCTTCCTTCACCTCTGACAAGACATCTTGTGAATGTGAGGAATGCCAGGCCTCGACCGTGGTTCGGATTCCACTTTAAACTGTAGGTCCTTCATTTCATCTCACAATCACCCTACCATTACACATTAGCGTAAGTGCGTATAACCCGAACGGGTAGTAAGACGTGGTGCTAATAATAATAATAAAATTCTATTTGTTGTTCCTAATGGACGTGAAGCCTTGTCTCTCATGCTATACAAAGAGAATAAATTAAGAGTTTTTCCAAACAAAATGCCTATAGAGATGTTTAGACCTAGAAGATGTGAACAAACAGAAGAATAAATAAAGTTTCATGTTGAAGGACTTCATTGCTCGTATTCATCACCAAACAGAATTATTAAGGATGATTGAGGCACCCAGGCTGAGGTAGGGTAGTCATGTGGTGCCCACAGGTGATGCAAGATTTGTACACGATATTTTTGTTTGGTGAACCGGAAGATACGAAACTACTTGTTGTCGATGGGGGAGCGGGTGGTAATACATGGTGATAAAATAATATATAAAGAAAAAATGTAACATTGTATATGCAACTTAAATTGTATTTATTTTATGTTTTAAAATATTAAACATTGTACGTGGTTCTATGAATAAACCCTTAGCTAAAATATGTTTCGAGACATTATATATTAGAGCAGAGTGGTCCAAAGTTTTTCATGCCAAGGGCCAAATCCGAACATCCGTTTGCACTGCTAGCCAAACAGATAAACAATTATTTTTTAATACTTAAATAAAAATTATATTTTGGTTTTGTAGAATCTTTTAAATGTTACTGATAAATAAGAATTTATTAAAGAATCAAATAGCAGAAGCTATTATTTATGATTTTTATTGAAGAATTCTCCATCGAGATATTATATTATGAAAGTTGAAAAATGATACCAGGACACGGAAATCGAACCCCAAATGTCCCGGTTTCGATTCCCGTGTTCAGGTGTCATTTTTCAACTTTCAGAATAAGAATTTATTAGTTTCTCAAAAATGTATAATGAAATATACACAAACACTTTCATAAATTAACTAAGAATAATGAATAGATAACATATATTAATACTAGTCATATTTTTATTTATAAAATACATAAGATTGTTTCAGCTCTTTCACATCTGACATCAAGGGATTTACTTTCATTTTCCTCCCAAAATACTCCTAGGGGCAAATTTTCAGTGATCGCGGGCTGTCAGTTGGATCACGCTTTACTAAAGCAAAACGGTTCAATCAGTTTTTAGAAATACAAAATATTTAATTGAATTCAAACTTTGAGCATTGTTTCATTTTGTATTAACATAATTTTACAATGAACCATTCACCTTACGCTATGCACTAGTTTTTTTTTAGCACCATCACTTATTACCTGTTCAAGCTATACACATATGTACTAATAATGCTAATTATTTACTGATGGGAAGGCTGAATTTAGAGGAATTACACCTGCATTAGTGTGAAAGGGGAGTGGAAAACATTTTTTTTTAAATAACACAACTATCACACTCGACTGAGAATCGAACCCTTATCTCCCTATAATCTGCAGTACAGTATATTGCAACAGTGACGCCTTAGACCATTCGGCCACCGAAGCAGGTTACCCGTTTTTATGTTTGGTTTATTCATTTCTAACCAAAAATAAATAAGAGATGCAGGAAATAATGGACTGGACTGGCTGTTGAAGATAAGGAGAAGATATGACATGGAAATCGACATTGAGAGTTCAAAAGTGTTGGTAATTTAAAAAAATTAAGAACCACTGAAAACCTAAATTGTAAACCAGGGGCTATAAAATATAGAGCAGTTCAAAAATCAAGTACCAGGGTAGTCAGAGGGACAACGGAGGCCTACTGGACCAAGGAAACAAGGTCGAGGATCGCCATTGCCAAGAAAGCTTTCAACAAGAAGAGGTTACTGCTGATCAACAAGTTCAGTTTGGAACTGATGAGGAAATTTATGATATTATAAATTTGTAGGGGTGACCTGGCGGTCTAGGGGTAAGGTGTCAGACTTCTATGCTGGCAGCTGGGGCTCGATCCTCGGTCCCGGCAAAGATTTATCTGATTACCAAACCCTTCCTTCACCTCTGACAAGAAATATTTTGATTGTGGGGAATGCCAGGCCTCCACCGTGGTTCGGATTCCACGATAAACTGTAGGTCCTTCATTTTCATCTCACAATCACCCTACCATTACACATTAGCGTAAGTGCGTATAGCCCGAACGGGTAGTAAGACGTGGTGCTAATAATAATAGACTAATAATAATAATAGTAATAATATATAAACCTGAAATTAAGGTTAGTTTCCTTAAGTGTTCATAGTTAAAAAAATATCAACTTTTTCAAAAATTTTTCTAACTATTTTGATTAAAATTCGTATTTTGGCTTTGATTAAAATTATAAATATAATGGCTATTTTCATTTTCCCGTGAAATAACTTTTAAGGTACTTTACAGAAAAGAAAATTTCCATATACTCACTACTATTTGAGATAATAACATATTATTGCAAAATGTATTGTTATTAATAATAAAAAAATATTTGAAATATATTTTTTATAAAACCAATAGTTTCTGAGATACTGGCAAATATATTGATACCATTTTGTGAGCCTTATTTGTACTGTACATAGATACTACTCAAGTTTTAACGTAATAATTATTTAATGCCATAGAGTAAGTGAATAAGTAAGTCTCTCGAAAAGTTGATTTTATTTGTCTATTAAACTCTTAGGGGAAATGTTTGTACAGCAATGAATTTCTATCAATAGTCGATATCAAACTTTTTTATTATTATTATTATTATTAGCACCGCGTCTGACTACCCGTTAGGGTTATACGCACTTACGCTAATGTGTAATAGTAGGGTGATTGCGAGATGAAATGAAGGACCTACAGTTTAACGTGGAATCCGAACTCAGATAAATATTTGCCGGGACCGAGGATCGAACCCCGGCCGCCAGCATAGAAGTCTGACACCTTACCCCTAGACCACCAGGTCACCAACTTTTTTATTAATCTAAATTTATAAATGAGTAATTTAATATCAATGTGATAACCATAAGATATGCAACCTCTAATACAATATTGAAAGTTCTAACCGGAAGTAGAAATTTGAATACGAAATGTGTACCGATGTGGACACAATATACATTTTTTTTTACCAACTATACAAATAAGGAGTTTAATTCTTAAAAAATAAAATTTTAAAATTTAAAACCTGGAATTAAAAAAAGGTTTTACTTAAGTATAACGCAATGTTTGCTCAAGTTTGCCGGCGTATATTATTTTGTTTCGCATATGTTAAGAGTAAATATCTCCATTTTTAAACTCTGGAGTGAGAAAGTCCGGGCGGACCTCCATACCGTTTATTTATAGACAGTGTAATTGGTAAAATTAAAATAAATTTTTATTTTGTGATAAATTATAATATTTTCTTTCAAACATATAGCCGTGTAATAAATTATGTACTAAGTTTTTTACATAAATACTGTGTCAAAACATGATAAATAAGACTATTTAAAAAAATAGATTATTTAAAACCAATGTAATGACTTTTGAAACCTCCAAACATGTGTATGACTCAGCATGCTATGATAGCATAATGTTAAAAAACTAAATAAAAACTCAAAATTGTAAGTTGAAAGTCTTAAAATAGTGTATGATACTTAATCTAATTGAATTTCGTAAACATTTTTTACAGAACTTATCAACGTAAATGCATGATTATTAAAAAAACAACAACTAAGAATGGTTTATTGTCATAAAAGCTCACCTTAAAAAAAAAACTATAACACCCCACTCAAATATTATTTTATGCACAACAAAAAGGAAATTAATCACTTTGTACAAGATAGAATGGGCTTGTTAGTAGTTGTTTTATATTATTTATATTTTCAACTTGTTTTTTTATTAATATTAATTTGTATGTACGATCCACCTACAACGCCACTTTAATACCAACGGTTTTTTATTATTTTCCTGCTAGTTTGAAATATGTATATAGAAATCCATTATGTGGGAAAATAGAAACAAAAGAAGGATAAAGAAGCGGAGACAGGAAGCGGTCAGAAGCCCCATTAGACCGGGCGAACGGTTGCCCTCTTAGTATTCAAAGAGGCACGTCGGCTATGATTCCACCACCGACGCTATCAGACTTTGTTCCCATGGCAACCGAACCACACCGGCTTGATTTCCTTATTCTGGCCGTGTATGCTCGGTGCGCGGCGGATCATACAGCGGGTGACACGTTCGTCGGCTCAATTACCAGTCGATACGCTCTAGACACGTGATCTGTGATGTCATACCACATTTATACGAATATCAAAGATTACGGGCGACACTTCTCACGGCGCTAATGGAAGAAACTATAGCTGCGTTCAAGATATTGACTGGCAAACCAAATAGGGAAATACCAGTGGCAAGATTTAGATATTATAGATGATAGGATGAAATTAAAATAGACCTGAAAGAGGTAGCGGGAAATGAAGTGGACTGATAAAAAAGGCTCATGATAGGAATAAAGTGTAACGAGTAGGACTGGATAGAATTAGCTAGTAATATGATTAGCGTGTAATGAGGTGGACTGGGTAAAACTACCTAATGATAGGGATAGGGTGTAATGAGGTGGACTGGGTAGAACTACCTCATAATATGGGATAGGGTGTAATGAGGTGGACTGGGTAGAACTACCTCATGATAGGGATAGGGTGTAATGAGGTGGACTGGGTAGAACTACCTCGTGATAGGGATAGGGTGTAATGAGGTAGGTTGGATAGAGCTAACTCAAATATGGATAGTGTGTAATGTGGTAGACTGTATATAACAAACTAATTATAGGGATAGGGTGTAATGAGGGGGACTGGGTAGAACTACCTCATAATAGGGATAGGTTGTAATGAGGTGGACTGGGTAGAACTACCTCATGATAGGGATAGGGTGTAATGAGGTGGACTGGGTAGAACTAGCTCAAGATAGGGATAGGGTGTAATGCGGTAGGTTGGATAGAGCTAACTCAAATATTGATAGTATGTAATGTGGTAGACTGTATATAACAAACTAATGATAGGGATAGGGTGTAATGAGGTGGACTGGGTAGAACTATCTCAAGTTAGGGATAGGGTGTAATGAGGTGGACTGTGTATAACTAGCTCAAGCTAGGGATAGGGTGTAATGAGGTAGGCTAGATAGAGCTAACTCAAATATGGATAGTGTGTAATGTGGTAGACTGTATATAACAAACTAATGATAGGGATAGGGTGTAATGAGATGGACTGCATATAACTAGATAGGGCTAGGTTGGGTACATTTGTAAATGTGGTAATGATCTTTCAAATTTCTTATGCCACCGAGTAATAGAGTCCTGTAGGACAAATACTAGCAACTTCTACTTTTGCAACGGATCTCAATATTCGTCCCGGATAAACGCGTTTCACCAATTCAACCTGCACCGGTGGTTACGTGGGTTAAATGTAGGTATCATATATGTATGTGTATGAGCTTGAATCCGGACCAGATTATCCCAAATGATTTTCCACCTTACATCCATGCAAATCCGTGTGTATTTGATATACATTCTACCTTTATCATTCTTATTAAACTAATGGATTTTTTTTAGCACTGCATCCTACTTAATGTTTTGTTGTGTAATATTATTGTCATTAAATGATTGCGTAGCGTAGCTTGCATAGCGAGAAAAAAAAAATTGTCTCCAATAAGCGAATCCAAACTTATCTTTTTGAAATCCTAAAGATAGCATTGTTCGTATGAATATATTTAATAACAAAGTTCACATAAATGAGAGGTTTGTAAAAAGGTTCAACGAATGTTACGGGGCTGTGTGATTTATTGAAGAGGAAAACCATTGTGTTTTACCACCATCCCATCCAACCTATAAATTCATCACCAGCCACTTTGGCCAGGCATAAAAAAAATATGATGAACTGAAGTTTTAAAAATATTATTGATAGAACTTTCGATGGCTTTTGAAACCTAAATTACAAAATATATTCGTCAACAGGCCCAATTCACTAGCAAAAGTGTTCATATATACGACTGACCTTTTTTTGATTTGTGAGCTCTTTGTTTTTATGTATTTTGAAGTGCCCGGAAGTAAAAATAATGCGTTTTTGGTTTGTTTGTAAAGGCAATTAGATAACCTTTTTTTGGTACATTCAAAAGCTCAAAACATTATGAAGCTTTATTTCATCCTAAGTTTGTTCGGTTGCTAAACAAAACAAAATAAAAATCTCATTTACTAAAACAACATATCAAATAAAAAGGTGAAACATTCTTATTTTATATAGTCCAACACCTTAACTTAAAATAGAGTACATTTGACCATTGAGATAGAAGTGCCGGGTTCTATTTCAGGCATGGGCAGAAAAATTTTTCATCAGTGAAAACTTCCTCTTTCACAGTGATCAATTAACAACCTAGAGGCACTGTGCTATTTTTGTTCTAATATTTGGGTTAGTCTGTAAGTCGTGTGTAAGTCAGTACAGGATGTGCACGTTAATAAACCCAAATAGAAATTACATCTTTAATTTGTTAAATAAATGTTTGCCTACTTAATAAAACCTATCTTATATTACTATGGCGATTATTTCCTAAGTTCTTAAGAATATAAATACATTTTTAAAATGTTTAAGGCCCTGGTCATTGGTCGTTGGAAGTGAAGAGTAGCATCAGCGCCAGCTCCTAATTTACGGTATCAGAAGGAACCAAATGAGTTATACTTTGTCTTCGGCGGCTCAGTCAGCCCACAGTGTTGCCAGAACTATCAGAACTTTAGAACCCACCCCCTCCCCTTCACCAATCCAAAGAAAGAGAGTGAATCAGTAAGCAAAAAAAGCTATAATCTTCTGAAACCTTTATCTCAGGTATAAATCACCTCTGTGTTGAAGAAAGGTAGAGTACAAAATTGTACATAGCCTTGAGGAGAGTTATTAGGGGAGAGTTCCTAATATTGTCACAAAGAGAAGGTAGGCAATGCATTTGTCAACTTGTATGTCTTTCATTGACATTCATCCTGTCCAAAGCATACACGAATTGGAAATTTTCTAGCTCTCAGATATATTAATTCTTAATCAATTTGGGGTATGGTCTGGTTTGATAATTATGAGGAGGTCAGATATCAAATCCTACCCGGTTACGTTTCTACAAAGAGTGTTTAATACTTCCCACTCTACCTCTAAGTAAATGTTGTTACAATGCCCCTAAATTCTACCTTGTTATTTCCTATACCCTATTAGTACATTTAAATGGGTATATATCAGACAAGTGGTTATACACAATAGAAAAGTGATGATATTAAGACGTGGTGCTAAAAATATATTGAAGTGATAGCCTAAAGTCTCCTCGAAACTTTACCATGCCAGAACTGTGAATATGCATTAATCTACTAAATTAATGATTAGTTAAATCATTAATAAATATTTATTAATAAAATTGTATTTACTATTTAATAGTATATACAATTTTAATAATATATATTTATTTTTACATTAAAACATGATATAGTAGGCTAATTCTGATTTATTATAAAACAACATTTTATATGATCAATAATTATACAAATGTTTAAATTTTGTCATTAATAAAATATTAATTCATACACATAATGAAAAAATAACATCTACACATTGATACTAATAGTATAATGTGAATACAATCAAAATCGCAAACTACACTAATGAAATACCTATATCATTATTTACTTAATAATTAGAGTCTACTTGTAACAAGTGTTGGTATTTAATGTAGTTGTCTACACCAGTACTCTTAGAGGTTTATCTGAGTTATGGAAGTGACAAGGAGATCCCGGATGGTTAAATAGGTACACAAGTCAGCAAGTAGAGCTGAATGACCAGGGTTCAAATACGTGTTCTTTCGTAATTTTTCTATCCTTACACAAACGCTCCATCTGAATGTAATCTGAAAAGACTTATTGGTTTAATTTAAAATCGTTTAAAAAATTGCTCTATTAGGGATCACCATACGCATCGTTGGGTACGCAGAATGAACATCCATTACCTCTAGTATGATTTGCTGTTTATGGCCAGGTCCGCATTGGAGTCCTGGGAAGATTTAATGAGTGTATTTTCCTAAATGAATTATCACTCTTCCTCCACATTAATATAAGTACACTTTCTCTAAACTGTACCTTCGCCATCTTTACACATCCTTTGATTATTAATTACAAGTGTGTAAGGCCCGGGCTGGTCTTAAGATATGGAGGGGGGGGGGGAGCCACTCATAGATTCCAAAATTGGAGTTTAGGCCAGAGAATGTATTTGTAACACCTTGGTTCACTCGAATATATAAGCCATCAACTGTATCAACAGTAAATAATGAATAAATTAAAGTACAATAATTGAAGATTCTGTTTTGTTATGTTGGGTAATATTGATATAGGTCTATCATAGACAAGATTAAAAACTAAAACCGCAAAAGAATGCTAAAATAATTGAAAATACTTCACATGAATTATTATTTAAAGCAGTGTTATCTGTGAGTGAGAACAAAATACTACTCAAATTTGATACAAAATTATTTATCATTAAACATTTCATTTTTGTATTCTTTTTATCACCGATTCTTACTATCCGTTTGGGTTATTAACTTTTTTGCTATTGAATATCCAAATAAACTAAACAATTTTAATTCTGATAATATAATTGCTTTTTTAAATATAAATAAGTAATGGGTGTTACTTTCTAGTACTTACTTTATGGTATTAGGAACTCTAGAGTTAATGGCGGCATTTACTAAAGTACGCCACTTATACTTATTTTGAGCTAGTCCTATCCAGTCCACCTCATTACTCATGAGGATAGCATATAAAGAATTATTCTTGATTTTGGGGGATAAATTCAGCTATTAGTTTACTGATGACTTTTTTTTTTAATATTAGTAAATTAGTAATTTGGTTAAGAATGGGTAATTGTGAAGATTTTGGCACTATAAATACTTATTTATATTTGTTTTTCCGAAAATCATTTTTAGGAATATTAGTTATCTAATTAATGAGTTTTGTGACGTAATATTTTTTGAAAATGGTTCTAATAATTATCTAAAATAAATTAATTTAATGGTTGATTAGATACGATGAATGAAATGAAGAAATTCATATTGATCTTAAGGATTGAATTCAAATGATTAGTTTTACATGATAAAAATAATTTTGGGGTAGTTTAATTTTTAGATTTTGTTAAATTGCCATATTTGAACAATTGGTTTTTATATTTATTAATAAAGAGTGTTTATTGTAACAAGATTATATATTTGTTTTAATGAGGAAAACGTACCTAATGAAAATTTACTCAAAATCTATTTTTGAAAATATTGAGAAATATATTTGAAGCTATAATTCTTACATAATATGATAAAGTTGGTGTGATTGTTTGGTAACATCTATTTACTCTACTTTCTCATGTATTTATTTTAATCGAATAGTTAAGTTTATTTGATTTTCTTACCTGTAGCTAAAAAAGATTATGAAAGTTACTATTGATGAAAGGTTTGAGTGACACATTTAATTTCATGTCACCCACTTCGGTGGCCACATGGTCTAACGCGCTACTCTTGCAGTAGACTAGACTGACGGGGAGATCGAGGTTATTATCTCGGTCGAGTGTACCGAAGGGTTTTTCCTAAATGGTTTTCCACTCTCCCTCCTTGCAAATGTGGGTACACTACTTAAAAATGTAGCCTTCCTAAACCTTAAAGCCATTGGCGTAATTAGTATATAAGCATATAACCTGAATGGGTAGTAAGACACAATGCTAAAATTAATAATTTCAAATCAAATTATGTAAATTGGCCATTCATGTTTTTTACACAATATATAGATAATAATAATAATATTTAGCACCGCGTCTTACTACCCGTTCGGGTTATACGCTTTAAGTACTAATTACTCTAATGGATTAGGATATTAGAGGAAGTGAACCCGCATTTGCGTGGAGGTAGAGTGGAAAACCATTTAGGAAAAACCACCCCCAGTTCACCCGACCAAGATTTGAACCTCGATCTACCCGTCCTCAGCAGTCGAGCTCAACAGGACAAGCGCGTTAGCCAACTACGCCACCGAGGTGGGTAATATATATATTGTTTTATTGTCTTTACACCATTTCACAAAAATAAAATCCTTAAAAATATATTTCTCTCCATGTAATGTGTATACCAAATAGCTTTTCATATTATTAAGAACATTTTCTTAGGTCTCATTATATAATGTATACACTGTTTAATTTCTGAGTTCTGCTTATAACATTATATAATGTAAAATATTTGTATTTAAAGATAGGGGGTCTATGTATAATTTATGATCATCTCTAAAACTGTATTCACAACAGAATCTTGTATTTGTTTAACTAATCTAAAATTTGCAAATATAAATTGATTGTGTTTTAGTAGTTTTACTTTGTAAAATTATTTGTATATTTATCTATTACTCTGCCTCAAAGTTTAACAAGTCAAATGGAAACAGATATATATGTAAAGTCCACTTTTTTTAAAAGTTTAAAACGTTATAACAATCATAATTTGGAGGTCGAAAATTTCCGTGGTTACCATAATTTTTTATTCTATAATAAAGGCTAATAACTTTAATATTATTCTAAATAATATTAAGCTTAGTAAAATTAGATAGTTTAAAAATAAAAACGGGTCTGTATTCAATTATATAGATTTACTATTATTAACTAATGTTCATCCATATTTTCAGGTTCGGATTATTCACTAATTGGTTTTTGACTACAATAATATGATTTATTTATTCACTGTGTTCAGTTAGTAAGACGATCAGGTGCTTAAAATATATAAAAATATTTTCAATTGATGAGTTAAAAAAAATTAAACTGGTATTCAATTATATGCCCACCACGCACAACGAAAATATTTTAAAAATGTGTTTGAATCAATAAACATTTTCTTGTTCATATAGTCAACAATAGGCCTCAGCCTAAGCTACAATACTACATTTTAAAAGAGTTTGGGGTTGAACTAATCAAAGACAGAGGAAAGGAAGAATAAGTGTACTGGTCTCACAACTCTCGTGCGTGCGCACACACACACACACACACACACACACACACACACACACATATATATATATATATATATATATATATATCAGCCCATGAACTTTTTAAAATTACAAGAGCCTTGATGATTTCTGTTAGACTATTATAATGCCTTAAGTATCAATGCTTTAATTGTACTCGACTGCTGAGGACGGGGAGATCGAGGCTCGAATCTCGGTCGGGTGAACTGGGGGTGGTTTTTCCTAAATGATTTTCTTCTCTCCTTCCACGCAAATGCGGGTTCACTTCCTCTAATTCAACCTTCCCAATTCCTAATCCATTAAATTGATTAGTACTTAAAGCGTATAACCCAAACGGGTAGTAAGACGTGGTGCTAAATATTATTATTTAATTGTACGCCAACCACTATCAAGCGAATACATTGATTCCTATTTCCGATTAAAAATAGTAGGAACATACTTTTAAAGCTTCACAATGGTTTAAATCGTCACTTATAAAACGATCGTGTTAACGCTGTAAATGGAAGACCCTTGTAAATTGCTAAACGCTACATGGTGTTCCCGGTATTCCTACAAGTAGCATTATACTATGGTTACCAAACTATCTCAAATTTTAATTTTATAAATAACTTTTTAAAGCTTAGTATTAAACTAATAAATTATGAATTAGTAGCTAAAGCGAGGAGAAAAATATTATATAGCTTTATGATTTACTATTTTTCCCAAAATTAATACTTACATCCAAATTAATTTTTTAAACTAATTATACATTAAAAATTTTAAAAAATATATAGAACACCAAATAAAAATTATAATCCAAGAAAATTGAAGTTAAAATAGTTCTTTTTTTATATAATTAAATTCAATTTTAAATATTTCACTTAATGAAGTCATTATAATCAAAATATTGCGAGGCTGAAAATGTGATAATTTAATTAGTATGGTTAGTAAAAGTTAAACAGAGTCTTTTCTTCTAGATAATATAAATTCCTTTTCATTGGTGAAAACCGATTTCAAATCCATAGAACGGTTTTGTCACAATCTTTATTTTGTAATAACATGTTTTTATGGGTGAAAGAGTGATGATCAGCCCGTTAATAGGATTAAAATCTATTTTCTATATAAATGTAATTAAACATATCCCACTTAGTTGGCTGATTGTTCTAAGGCGTAGCTCGCGTGTTAGTGTCCTGATGATGACAGGGATATTAGAGTTCGAATCCCAAACTAGTTTACTAAGGATGGTTTTCCCTAAAAAAATGTCCACTCTCCTTTCATGAAAATGTGATATGATTACCTCTAAAACGCTTTACCCCATTAGAATAGCTATCATGTATGCGTATAATCTGGAAAGGTAGTAAGATGCGGTGAAATATATTATATGTAAACGTAATTTTTGTAGATTAAATTAATTAATATAAATTTCCATCATGCCCTATTTTTCAATTAATATTATCTCAATTTATTTTTAAGTTAATAATATTTAAAAAAATACACTGATTTAATTTTTCCACACATATTCTCACCCTCGCTCCAATCTTGATTCTTTTCCGTACATAGCACTTCATTGAATCCATTTTCACAACTATATATCATCGCTGAGGTAACTGCATGGTTAAAATTTGTAGACAGCGTTGTCATTCTCTCTTTTTCGTGTGGTCAATCTCACCTCAAATAGTTATAGGACAAGTTTCACAACGCTGGCTAGTCGAGGTTGCCAGTAGCTCCTTCTTACACCAGCACACCACCTTCAGACATAACTGAGAGTGAGGAGAGTTGGCAACAGTTAACAGAGAGCGAACGATGATAAAGCTTTTCTTCACAAATCCTGCCGTTCCCTCACCAATGAGATTGGGTGTATCAAGATCAACGAAAGTAGGTACGATTTTTGATAGACTTTTTGTAACTGATAATTGTTATTATTTAATTCTAACGGTTAAATAAGCTAACAAAAGTCAAGTTTCTAATTATTATGATTTTTTTCCTGTAATAGATCAAACACGTAACTCTTGGATCAGTAAAAGGTTGCCTTCCCGACTTAACTATATTGAATCCTTTTTAATGCTACTAGTTTATTAATAGTATCAGTGGTTTTGAGCTCAGAGTTCCTTGCCACAGATCCAGAGGTCCTGGGTTTAATTCCATTTGATTTTAGACTTTCTGTGAAATGAATTTGGTCTGTAATAAGGTCAACTCAGCCTTATGTTGACAAATGAGGAGCTAATTGAATAAAGATGTAGCAGCACTGATCTAAAAAACTAAGATAAGGATGGTTATCTAGAAATACCATTTAAGAGCAGTATTTTTGCAGTTTCTGTATCAAAACTTTTTGTTCAAAATAAATTAAATATTTCTCCAGTATCAACAAAGATTTTTATTTTATTTTCACGGTGACACTAACATCTGTTCTTGAATCTGTCAATGATATCCTGGAATTTAATGATAACTTTTTCTCTTCATTTAAAATGTTTTTTCATCTAACGCCACTATGTTCATGACAGATATTAAACAACTGTTGATATAAACATGTGAAGAAAATTAAACTCTATATTTCTACTGTAGACATATTTGATTTATTTTGGCCACTAAATTATTTTCCCAAAACACGGTTTTAATGGTTCCTTGTTCTTAGCCCATGACACCTTTTATCAACATAAATTGGCAATATCTTCACCAACAGACGTCAGCCACTAAGTCGGTATAGTTCAATTGTAAGCTGAAGCCATGTTTTTTATTTTATCAGTGCTAGGGTTAAGGTGTCAATCTCATATTGTCTGTTTTGCAAGTGACGATCATATTAGGGTTTAAATATAAGCCGGTCTTGCTTAGAAACTTTTAATAAAAGATTTCCTAAATTCTATCCACTAAAATGCACAAGCATTTCCTCAAATGTTATACCTACCTAACTTTAACCCATGAATGTTTTAATTGTGGATTGTCTGAATGGGTAGTAGCATGTGATAAATGAACTTATTAAATTGTTGAAGATAATTTTTAAATACTACATTTCTATTTCTTTATTATACTTTAAAACCATTACTCTTTCCAGTCTGTCGTCTGGCTCAGTTTTATATTCAGGCCATATATTTTCCACTGCCGGCTTTCTAGTCCTGTCGTAGCTTTATATTCCTTACAATCTAACATAAGACTAGGACAGGCACAACATCCAGTCTTCAGCCGTTATTTTATCACTGTGAAAGGGTAAACTTCCATTTCATCAATGATGATTTTGTCGGCCATGCCTAGAATTGAACCCTGGACCCTTAACTTAGTAGACAGACACGCAATCGATTGAGATAAGGTGTTGAATACTGCATTCCTAAACCAAAACAATAGTTTTTTTTATCACCACTTCTCAATAACTATTCAGGTTGAAAGAATATGTAAAAAGTACGCTAATATGTTTTTGATACTTAGGTTGGAATTTATAGGAAAGAAAGGTATCTACATTTGTTTGAAGTGAGAGCTGAATATCATTTAGAAAAAAAAACACCCTTTGTAATACACTCAACAGGTATTTCATCGTCAATCCAGTCTACTGCGAAACTAACGCGTTAGACATTTTGATAACCAAAACTGGTCGAATAACATAAATTATGTATTTTTATTTCAATTTGTGATACCTTATTGGATATCACAATTCAAACGATGGTTTAAAAGATAGGAAGCTATTGCATTTGAGGGCGCTTTGTATGACGAGCTCATCTATACTGGGTCCCTACAGGCTATACGCTCTCTACTTGATGAAGTATCGAACTCAAATAGTAATTAAACCTCCCCCTTTTTCCCTGTGAAATTGATAAATATTCTCTCAGCTCGACTCATATACCTTTATCTCCTTACACACACACTCAGTGTTTGATTGTCAGAGAGCTTTGATCACATTAGAAACACATTGGCCACTTTTTCTCCCAATCAAACGGTTCCCAGAGATAGATAGATATCAATAGTGACGTACTGTTAGTATGGCATTAGCTCAGAATTAACACACATTCAAATAGAAAATTAAAAATTTATTGTGAGAGATGTTTTTATATTTATTTTTTTTTGTCGCCACGTATCAATACCTGTTTAGATTAAACACATATGTATTGATTATTGTAATGTGTCAGGGATATTTAAGGTTAGATTTATAGGAATTGTAGCTGAATTCACAAGGAGAGGTAGAGGAAAAGTATTTAGGGAAAAAACCCTTAAATAGACCTAACCGGGACTCCAACCTCGAGGCCTATCTATAGCAAGATTGGGGTCTTAAATCATTTGAACCCTGAAATGGGTAATTCGTTGATACCAAATTGATTACATATATATATATATATTACTTTTACACTTTGTCTTACTACCCGTCCGCGATATCCAATTTTAAATATTTCGATGTGGTGTGGAATAGGGAGGTAAAACTGATAGAATATGTATTTGAATATTCTTATAGGGAGAGTTAAAAACGACGTATAAAATTATCCAGAGGATAACCAACCAGGATTTGAGCCCCAACATATCTTCAAATATATACGAGTTCTTGACGTTTAGTACACATTCTCACTAATATTAGAGATGTAATCATTATATTCTTGTTTTTAGTCAGTATGCTTATTAACAATATTATTACACGCTCTGTTGGCCGCACGTTCTAAGGCATCACACCTGCATAATACTGTAGGAAAAGAGGGAGATCGGGGATTGACCCCGGTCATGTGTACTGAACGGACTTCACTCTCCCTCCATGCAAATGCGTGTACATTTACTATAAAATAAACCTTCCCATTCCCCAATTAATTAGGGTAATCAGTACATAGGAGTATAACCCGAACGGATGCGGTGTTGATAAAAAAACTATTCTTACTCTAATATAAATTGAATGTCTTAAAAACACATTATATATTTATTGTTATAGAACATGTAAAAAAGGGTGAATGTACTAGCCTTGTAATACAGAGGGTTCCAAAAAAAAATGTAATCACTGTTTGATAGTCCATATATTCTGACCAATTTGACTTGAAGGTACAATTTTTGGCACCGAGAGAGAGAGTTATGGTATATGTTCTAAATGACCACCAGGAGCGTCTAACAACGTCTATGTAGCCGAACTGCAGACAGAACTACGCGTGTCGGTGTATCTGGCGTAATGGCAGCACATGACGCTACGATTGTTTCACGTAGCTCGTTGATTGTAGGTAGTTTTTGTCGATACACGTCATCCTTGATGGTCCCCCACAGGTAGAAGTACGGGGGTGTCAAATCGGTGACCGAGGTTGGTACTAAAAAGCACCTCTTGGAACTACCCACCGTCCGGGTAGAGTGTCATCCAACCGACCTGACATCTCGATGGTAGTGAGGAGGGGCTCCATCTTGTTATCATACAGGGTTTGGATGGCCGGCAAAATCCTTGTCTGAAGCATATCAAGATACACCTAACCAGTTATGGTACCCTCGAAGAAGAAGGGACCAATCAAACCACGCGATGAAATAGGATGACCCGGATTGAAGGATGGAATACTGTGAGTGGTTTGAGGACATGGTTGACGAAGACGACCCACATCAACACATCATTTCATTTAGAAATTATTGATTTACAAATAGTGAAAACATTTTTTTTTACCCTTCTTTGTATATCATAATAAAACCAATCCTCAGTGTTTTAGGTTGAAATCAAACCTAGAGCTCTGGGTTCAAGACCGAACTTAGTAATCACTCTAGGTGACCTGACGGTCTAGGGGTAAGGTGTCAGACTTCTGTGCTGGCGGCCGGGGTTCAATCCTCGGTCCTAGCACAGATTTATCTGAATACCAAACCCTTACTTCACCTCTGACAAGAAATCTTGTGAATGTGGGGAATGCCAGACCTCCACCGTGGCTCGGATTCCACGTTAAACTATAGCTCCTTCATTTCATCTCACAATCACCCTACCATTAACGAAAGTGCGTATAAACCGAACGGGTAGTAAGACGCGGTGCTAATAATAATAATCATCACTCTACCAACTTTGTCAATTAAAACAAAATAACACCTCATGATGACATATACGATCAAATTTTCATAGGAAAAGACATTTAGAAAATATAATAATTTTTTTGTTCCAGCATTAATAGCATTGTACTTTAATGTCAATGTTATTTTGAAGTTATTTATATTATTGATCAAAAGTGACAGCTGGAGATAACATGACTTGACCAAATAACAATTGAAATTACATCAAGAACCTTCCTCCAGCTATCATATTATAATATGTCAATTAGTAAACCAGTTGGTGTTGAGTGGCATTATATATAAATGTACTTTCATGTATGGTAACCTAATCAGTGGGTCCTGTATTTATCCCATTTGAAATATTGAGTCAGTTTATAAATCTGTCACCCGCCTCTGTGGCGTAGTTGGCTAACGCGCTTGTCGTGTTGCGCTAAACTGCTGAGGACGGGGAGATCGAGGTTCGAATCTCGGTCGGGTGAACTGGGGGAGGTTTTTCCTAAATGGTTTTCCACTCTCCCTCCACGCAAATGCGGGTTCACTTCCTCTAATTCAACCTTCCCAATTCCTAATCCATTAGAGTAATTAGTACTTAAAGCGTGTAACCCGAACGGGTAGTAAGACGCGGTGCTAAATATTATTATTATTATAATAAATCTGTCACCTAATATATACTCTGATTTTTGTAGGAAGTACAGTATCTAATAGTTACCAATTTACTAAAACAATTTAAAAATATTAATAGGTCAAGACATGTTATATGCACATCACTTATGGATAATATGATCAATTCCTATGAAATAACTCTTATAATAAGTTGAAATGTTCTCAAAATCGGCTGCAAAGAAATATGTTTGAATTTTAAAAACTCTTCTTCCAATCAAAATCCGTGCATAGCTATATTTTGTCAGTGTTTGTTGCTGTGAATTTATTTTTTAAGGTTTTAAACGAATAATACCACACTGATCATACTATATGTCAGCTGCTATCATTCAAATTTCATAGAAGATGGTATTATAAATTACACACATATTATTTTGCTGCCATAATTGAAAATATCTCTATGTACTGTACTTTAAGTGTTATTTAATAAAATTTAATATTTTTTATCAATTTTTTTCAGAACAAATTATTACCACACGTTCGGGTTGAAAACTTACGTACTAATAAATACTATAAAGTACAATACATGAGGAGGGAGGCATTTGGTGTAATTGTACACACATATACGTGGAGATAAAATGGAAAACCCTTGATGCCGAGATCACGATTAACTTAACGTAACGTTCACATAAAGTTAACTTAACTTAAGAAAACAGATGTGTGATCACGATTCACGTAGCTTAACATAACAACTCGAGCCAAACATCTCCATTCTCGAGTATGATCTGTGATTTGTACTAGTTGCACAGTGATAATCTGTGAATGTTTACAGTTTTCAATCGATATAATAAATCTAAATTACTAAACTTTTTTGATAAATTCAGCTTTCCAATTTTAGTTTAATTATTTTGTTTCAATGTCTGATCACTATAAATTATGCTAAAGAGTAGACCTTTGTCTTAAAACCAACAAATGAAATTTTAAATAGCCCTGTTGACGTCACTCGAATAATATTGGCTGGATAGATCACGTGATACCCTTAGAGTAACGTTCACTTAAAATAAAATACCTCCCAGGACATCTCTTACGTTAAGTTAACTGCATCGTGATCACTTCCATTTAAATCCACGATAAGATTATTTACGTTAAGTTACGTTAAGTTAATTTTAAGTTAAAGTTAAGTTGATCGTGATCCCGACCTGAGGCTGGTAAATGTTTGAAAAGTTACGGGCAATCAATGCATCAACGCTGTCAGTCATCCATTACGGTTGGCTGTCGTACCTTTGAGCAGTTGCTTTAAATAAAAATGTTGTACACAGGCTCTGTATTTCAGTTATGTACCGACAACACCCTCTAACACAGTGGTTCTTAACCCGTGTTTTCTGGTAAATGTGTGTTCCGTGAAGTGTTCACAAGTGTTCCTCTGGGGGAAGATATCATATGACAACAATTCTGAGGGATTTTAGCTACTATAATTCTAACAACTGACGACTGGTACGCACGTTGAATTCCAAACCAATAAAATATAATTTTCTTTAAATTGACAAAAATGACACCTGAACACAGGAATCGAACCCAGGACATTCGGCTTTGTTCCCCAATGCCACTGAGCTTTTCAGGAATCGTCCCGTGTCCAGGGTCGTTTTTCACTCATATTTTAAGGAAGAGTCTGTAATGGACGTGCGGAAATCATCAGCTACAAAATATGTGATCAATTAAGAATCACGAGCTATCGGATAATGCAGCTACTATAGACTCGGTAGTTTGCCTAATCTGTCAAAAGTAAAAAGACAACAATGCGCATATCATGATATATTAAACAGCGAAACTAATATATATATATATATAATATTATTTCTACCCGCCTTGGTGGCGTAGTTGGCTAACGCTCTTATCGTGTTGAGCTCGACTGCTGAGGACGGGGAGATCGAGGTTCGAATCTCGATCGGGTGAACTGGGGGTGGTTTTTCCTAAATGGTTTTCCACTCTCCCTCCACGCAAATGCGGGTTCACTTCCTCTAATTCAACCTTCCCAATTCCTAATCCATTAGCGTAATTAGTACCTAAAGCGTATAACCCAAATGGGTAGTAAGACGCGATGCTAAATAATAATAATATATTATTTAAATTGAAAAATGACACCTGGACACGGGTGTTTCACCAATATTTCTTATCAAAATTGTTCCGTGACTTCTTTAAGATTAAGATTCACTGTTCTAGCACCTAAAGATGTCCACCGACATACAATCATCAACGAAAATTGTTTGTTTTATTGTTCCCTTCCTACCATTAAAATTTGTACATAGAGTTTCGAGTCACCCTGTATAAGACGATAACATCTACAGTCATATTATTATTGCGGTCGCGACGTTGGGGATAATATCATATATCCGATAGTGACCGCAGGATGAGTATCGATTAGGACGATGCCTGCCAAGATGTACATTGGTGATGAGAGTTTAGGGCTATAACCATAACAAATAATAAACGACCGAGGCACGTGTTCTGTCTCTATCTCTCTCTTACACACGACAAATAAATGGCCGATGGTAACTACTAGACATAATGATAATGATAATGATCTATGATAATAATGGGACTTGGGTCTGGTGAGCAAAATGGTATCTCTCCCTCTCTAAAGGGCCTTCAGTTGAAGTTGTAGTGTGACAGGCCCAGTACACAAGGGTGAGGATCTCGTACTTAATTCAGTAGAGACACTTGTACTCGAACACCGTTAAAGAGTATTGCGAAATAACCATCGAGGTAGCTTGTTAGAAACCTACGTCAGGCATTAACAATGTTAGTATTTTTATCCCTGTCTGATGAATGGTTAATACCATCCAAAAAACAAATACATTACTTCCAACTGGGATTAGAACCCAATCTCTCCTTCACCGGTAACCCATTTGAACACGTTAGACCATGCAAGCATTGATGTGACTAACATAATTTCAAAACAAAGACATTTGATTTGATTTTGGTTTGAATGACTAGGAAAATCTCTGTTCAGTAGATTAATGATCCGCTTCGGTGACCACGTAGTCTAACGCGCTACTCTCGCAGTAGACTAAACTACCGATAACAGGGAGATCGAGTTTCAAAGCTCGGTCAGGTGTACTGAGGGTAGTTTTTTTCAAACTGATTTTCCACTCTCCATCCATGCAAATGCGAAAACACTTCCTATGAATTTAACCTTCCTAATCCCTAAAACAATTATCGTAACTAGTATACAAGCGTATAACCCGAACGTGGTGCTAAAAAAATATATATTAATGTGAGATTAGTCTAATAAGTAGCGTAACATTAGCTACAGAAGCCCCATGGCTTCTTTGGTGCTGAATGACAGCTCACAGCTGACTTCTGACACTCAACATTTAGGTATATACAATAGCCCCATGGCTTCTTTGGTGTTGACTGACAGCTCACAGCTGACTACTGACAGTCAATATTTAGGTATATATCTAAATTTTGAATGTCAAAAGTGACATCTTCTAAACATATGTTTTTGCAGATCATCTGGTTCGGCGTAGGGATACGTAATTTGATCTGGTAACTTTTTAAAGCTATCTTAAGTCAGCTGTGAGCTGTCAGTCAGCACCAAAAAAGCCATGTGGCTACTGTACCTACATTTTGACTCTCAGAAGTTACAGCTGCTAAACACATGTTTTTGCAGATCATATGGCTCGGCGTAGGGATACATAATTTGGTCTGGTAACGTTTCAAAGCGCTTAGCTGTCAGCTGTGAGCTGTCAGTCAGCACCAAAGAAGCCATGGGGCTACTGTAACTACCGAGCTACACGCAAGTTTCCATGATAGCTACACGCCCTGCTAATTGTGGTCCATTGTAGACAGTTGTAAACGGTGTAGTATTTGACTTGTACTGAATTCAGTACGGTCAGTTTACCCGTGTGAACAAGGCCACATAACCACAGGTCGATGTCAGAAGAATGAGCACATAGATGAGGAAGATAGAGGATAAGTATTTGTCGAGAGCCCCATTATACTGCTCCACTTGCCAATATTAACCAACCCCGCCGCGGGAGGAGGAGGAGAAAGGGGATTTGAGTACTTGTTGATTACATCACTCAGGAAAGGACGAAGAGAGGAATTGCGTGAGTATATACAAAAAAAAAAATGCTCGAGCCTCAACAGCGTTTCCTAAACAACGAGATTTCCTCGCCCAGGTCTGCTAGGGGAGAGATTATTTCACGCAAAATACTTTGCCATAGAGAAACTAAAAACAAGGCTGGTGGTAATCTACTCGGCGGATTAAAACAGATTACTGTAGGTAGAGCTAATATTAGGTGTTCGTCTGCATAAGCCTTTCTGCTATGTAACCAAGAGACGTAGACTTACGTTTGAGTTAATTAATCTATTAAAGGTAGCAAATATTATATTGAGGGTCCCGCCTATATGAACTGTGGTGTTTATTTTGGGGGTGGAAGATTTTAAGCTTTCAAAACCCCTACGACCAATAATACTCAACCATAACACTTTCTGTCGTGACCCAATAAAAAAATTAATATAGTTTTTTATCACTGAATTTTAACTACCTGTTCAGGTTATTTGCAAATCCCTATCTTGAGTTAGTTCTATCCAGTACAACTCATTACACTCTAAGCCTATCCTTAACTAGCTCTATCCTGTCCACTTTATTAAACTCTAGCCCTATCTTGAAATAGCTCTATCCATTCTACCTCATTACAACCTATCTCCATCATGAGCTAGCTCTATCCCGTCCACCTTCTTACAAGCTATCCCCATCATGAGCTAGCTCTATCCAGTACAACTTATTACAACCTATCCCTATCTTGAGCTAGCTCTATCTAGTACAACTTATTACAACCTATCCCTATCTTGAGCTAGCTCTATCTAGTACAACTTATTACAACCTATCCCTATCTTGAGCTAGCTCTATCCAGTACAACTTATTACAAACTATCCCCATCATGAGCTAGCTCTATCTAGTACAACTTATTACAACCTATCCCTATCTTGAGCTAGCTCTATCCAGTACAACTTATTACAATCTATCCCTATCTTGAACTAGCTCTATCCAGTACAACTTATTACAACCTATCCCTATATTGAACTATATCTATACAATTTATAATATAAGGAACGTACTCTGGTGGAACAGCTAATTAGATAATTTGGTACAACATTTTTGGTGAATTAAACAAACCTTATTACTTCCTATTCCTATCATGAGCTTGCTATATCCATTTCAACTCATTACTGTAGTGAACTTTATAACCCCCTTTATTTTCACTACACTAACATACAAACATAACCAACCTTGCGTTCTATGCATAAAAGTATATTTATCCTACAGATAACTATCTGGCAGAAAAGTTCAGTTCATAATAGGGCCTACGCGTAAAATATTAAAGTGGCTAATAATCTTTATCTGTTGGCTAGCTTTAATTTCCCGATAGCAATATTCGGTAGTCATAATACAGGCCCTAAATTTACTATAAAGCTAAACGACCATATTTACAGCAATATTCCTTTCCCTGTTTCTCCTACTTTTTCGTCTGCTGTATCTTCTACAGCCTTTTCCCCCCCACTAATTGCCATTAACAGTTCATGAACAGCCTCATAGCGGCAGGTCCATCTTATGTCTAACAATGACTTTAATATTTTCAATATGAAATCAGTTGCTTTAACAAGATACTAAAACACAAAATGTTGGTCTGCTCCCTTTAAAATCATAAATAAACTGGATGATGCTATGAAATACCTTAAGCCAAGGGGCTATTTTTGCCTGGTGCATACATAATGGAGCAATTCATCTCCTTACATCTTGCATCTTACTCCTGTGGAATCACCCACCATGGTGGAAGTGCCATCACTGCAGTACAGTAATGACATTAAAACAACGAATTGGGAATGTAATTATTATTATTATTATCACCGTGTCTTACTACCCGTTCGGGTTATACGCACTTACGCTAATGTGTAATGGTAGGGTGATTGTGAGATGAAATGGAGGACCTACAGTTTAACGTGGAATCCGAACCATGGTGGAGGCCTGGCATTCTCCACATTCACAAGATGTCTTGTCAGAGGTGAAGGAAGGGTTTGGTAATCAGATAAATCTATGCCGGGAGCAGGGATTGAACCCCAGCCGCCAACATAGAAGTCTGACACCTTACCCCTAGACCACCGGGTCACAGGGAATGTAATTAATATACCTGCGTATGCCTTACGTGTGAATCTTTTTCTTATAGCTAGATACATTAATAACAGATTTTTTATTTTATTTTCAACATTATTTATTTTTATTTTATTAACAATGGCTTTTATTACAACCGTTTGAGTTGTGCATTTATGTACTAAATACACTTTTGGATTAAGGATGAGGAAGGTTTAATTCGGAGGGAGAGTAGGCCTACCTAAATGTTAGTGGATAGAGTGCGGGAAACCATTTAGGCAAAACCATCCCTAGTACACTCGACCAGGAGTGAACCATGATCGCTTCACCGGTATTCTAGTCCATTGCGATAGTAACACCTTCCAGGGATGGTGGAACTTTTCCGACCAGTATACCTCTTAAAGACCAGCTGAATTTTGAGCTAGTCTAGTGTGCCGCCTATTATTTACGTTTTTTTGATGAATATTTAAAAATCAAAACTTATTGAATATTATGAAATGTAGTAAAGAACTCAAATAAATTCAAAGATATTTTTATAATGCCAGAGTTTTGAAGGAGGAAAATGTATTACGTGGTTAAAGTTAGTGTCAAAGGCAATATAAATTTTATCAACTTAAGGTAAAAACCATGAAAGTAAAACCTCCAAAGGAAAAAATGAAAACAAATTTAAATAAATGCTAAAATAAAATTATTGGCCAAATATTTTCTATATTTATTAACAAATATGTTTATGTATTTTACTAGCCAAGACATTTTTATTCGGTTCATAGCTTAGTTCCTTAAACAGCACAAAAAACCATTTTCAGCCGTTTACTTCACAAAGTTTATTGTTACAAATGATTGGCATGGTTGTTGAAATCGTATTGTCTTTAAAAAAGTATTTTTTTTATGTCGGTCTGCCACCCAAATCGAGTGGCCTTGCCAGAAAATAAGGTGTTATTTTTTAGAATGAAAAACAAACGAGAATATATCTGTTATGAATAAATATACTAAGAATGCACACTAGGGATACTATAAACCTAAACAATGACTAACAAAATCGTTCAATTGGTCTCCAGAAGTTGTCGAGGAAATGTTTATCTTTATTTTTTTTTGTTAGCCACGAATATAAAAGTCCCATGTGAGCCAAACTCTCCTCTGACGCTTTTTTTTAAGGAAAAAAAGAAGAAATATTTCCTGTCCCTTATTTTATTTTTAGAAGCGGCTATAATATATGGAATTTCTTTTGGAACAAGTTTTTTTCTCATACCACTCCCTCTCCCCAACTGCTCCTTTTGGGGGATAGTCCCCTCGTTTGCACCTCTTGAGGCTCTTTGTGCATTGTGAGGTATGTGAAAAGGGTAGAGGTGTTAAACCACCACACAGTTGTGGCTTCAAAAGTGTTCTGGTCCGAAAAAACTACCCTATTACTCTATCCTAGCCCCTCCCCCTAACCCTATTCAAAATTGGACCCCTTACTCCTCTCTTGAGGTCATAAATCATATCTTTATAATAAGATGTTTGAATGTGGCCGCCATATTTGATATATTTTATCTCAAGCTGCTTTCTCTTCGTTGCAGTGAATGAAACAATTTAGCATAGTATTTTTCTTATCACAGCGTCTTACTAACTGTGTGGGTGTAAGGTTCAATATATATGAAATTTACCAGAATTGGTGTGGATGGAGAGTGAAAAACCATTTAGTAGGAACAACCCTCTGTAACCAGATCAGTATTAAAACGTTGATCTCCTTGTCACCGGTAATTCCATATATGCCAGAATGAGGTATTTCAACAGTGGCCTTCGGTGACCTGGTGGTTTAGGGGTAAGGTGTAAGACTTTTATGCTGGCGGCCGGGGTTCAATCCTTGGTCACGGCAAAGATTTATCTGATTACCAAACCCTTCCTTCACCTCTGTAAAGACATCTTGTGAATGTGAGGAATGCCAGGCCTCAACCATGGTTCGGATTCCACGTTAAACTGTAGGTCCTCCATTTCATCTCACAATCACC
>CABEEJ010003094.1:42806-81788 GCA_901482245.1 Timema douglasi | reverse complement strand
ACTCTACCATAAAATATGAGTGACTATCGACATTTTTATGAGGAATAAATTAAATTTTCAAAATAAAATATAGCCTATGTTACTCGCTGATAATGTAGCTTTATATTGGTGAACGAATTTTTAAAATCGGTCCAGTAGTTTTTGAGTTTATCCATTACAAACAAAAAAAACAAACCTCTCCTCTTTATAATATTAGTGTAGATTGTTTTATTTAAGTCTGAATATATTCTGTAATTGCGTGGTTTAAGATAGAAGTTTTGAAAAACTAATGATTTGTTTTGTCTTAATGGGTAAAGCTACAGCCAATGTCCTATCTGACAGTGTAAGGAATACAGTGTGTTGTTTTACCGTGGACAGAGGAGGTCCAGAAGGAACAGTGTAGAAATCCAGAGATAGGAGTGTTGGCTGTAGACGGGGATCCTGAAAGAAGAGAATAATAAAATGTTGTTTCCTTGTGTTGGATGAGTATAGGGAGGAATAAGAGGAATTGCTGTGAGGGGGTGCTGGGGGAGATTGGTGGGAGTTTACACTTGGATGGGCTACTGGGTTTTAGGGTAGTGGCTACCTTTTTGGAGAGTCGAAGGTTGCTAGTAGAAGATGTTTGAAAGAAACAAGATCACTAATTCTTAAAGAGAGACTATTGCTCGGCTCTAATGCTCTTCTGCTCACCGCCTCTCCTACCACGAGGCCTTTTAGGTGCAGGGGTGTTTGAACAGCTCATTGAAGGGACGCAGTGAAGACACAGATATTAAATGATGAGGAGTGGAGTGAGAGAGAAGTATTTAAAGGGGGGAAGTGTGGAGCCTGAATGGTCCTTCCTAATGCGCTGAGGTGGGTAAAAGGGAGGGGTGAGCAGCCCAAATAATTCTTAGACGCTGATAATGATGAAAGACTTAAGTATAAGACTGTTGAAATAACAAGACATGAAAAATGCTATAGATTTTATTTCACTTCGAGTGAAATTGAAAAATTTATTTCGTCATTATACAAATCTGTTTCACCAGTGAGTAGTGACATCCACTTTCCCCACTGGCTGCTCTAATCACTATTTATCTTACATTTTGCATAAAAATAACTACCCTCTTATATTCCAGACACATTATTCTACATATATTCCAAAGGAAAGGAAATATTTGGCATTAATTTTATTGAAATAATGTAGTGTTTTCGGTAAATGTTCTAATGAGGCCACTTAGGTGATAGTCTTTCACTTTGCACCCAAGGTCGTTGGCTCAACCATTTCCACATTTAGACTGAAATTAGAGTGATGGTCACCATATCACACCAGTAATTTCGTGGGATACTTGCTTTGCACTTTGCATCTGAGCTTGGTGAATCACGTGGCGAAGCAGTTCTGCAGATAGCGCTAGGGGGCTACGTGTAACAACTTCACCAAAAATTGTTCTTTGATCATGTTATAGACATTGAGATATCATAGACGTTTAATATTTTGGCCAAGTTTTTTATACATTATTTTGCATCCAATATTATTTCCCAACCATTTTTGGATTCAAATATTATATTTATTTTGAAAATTTACCTATTGTCTCTTAAGCTAAATTGTTCGAGCCATGGATATCTAATACTGGATCTGTTTTCAATGTTATGTATATATATATATATATATTTTAGTTCAACACTTTTCTCAGTCTATTGAGCTAAAGCTCCCAAGTTTGATGGCAGTATGGCAGAATAGCAGTAATAATTTGTATCTTTGGGGGAATGTGGATAACCCGTTTCGTAGTGATGAATTAACTGCCAGGGGGGGCTGGATGATGTGTCTGTTCTATATTTAAGTTAATCTATAAGTCATGTACTGATATTATAATTAGTCGGTTCAAAGAGTGCACATTAAATACCTCAAATAAATGAAAACATATAATTTAATATTATGTATATTATAAATATATCATATGTATATGTTAATGTGAATATGCTTGATTCAGTATTTTGTAAAACTACCGATGTAAGTATATATTCACCAAGAGCAATGGGTCTATTTAACAACCAAGAGGATTTATTTACATTTACCAATGATTTTATAAATTTCCCAATGAAATATTGTGATATAAGTTACATTAACTGTATTATCTATATTTACCGGTGGTATGATAAAATACCTAATGTGTATTGAAGAAAATATAAAAAGTAGATTTAACCTTACCCAAACTAACCTAACAAAACTTAACCTAATTGAGCCTAAACTACCCTAAATTTACCTAAACTAGCCTTTAATTGCCTAAATTAACTTAACCAAACCTAATATTAGCGTGACTCAATAACATTCACCAGTGGCTGATTGAAATTATCTACACTCACTGGTGATTTTGTAAAACGTTAGGCGAGTATGTGAAATAGTAAATAATTTTTTGTGTTCCCAAATTCAAAAAGTGGCTTTTTAGAATCATCAGCGACAGTAAAAACTCATCAATAGAGAGCGGATTCCTAGCCAAAAAAAAAGTTTTAAATATGCATAACAAATATGAAATCTAGTCACCAGAATAGGCACTCAAGTATAAAAAAGCACACAATAAGCATTATAAAATTGACGTTATTACCTACAGCCAATTCACACTAAGATTTTTATTTAAGACTAATTACTTGTTCGTGCTAAACTAATTATTACGATAATATGTTAGAGGTCAGGAAGGTGGAATTTAAAGGTAATGTATATGCATTTGCATGGAGGGGGAGTGAAAAATAATTTAGTTGAGAATACTATAAGTACACTAGTCCAAGTTTTAAATTCCAATCTGCCCTTTAACGACATGCCGTTTCCTACAAACCTGTCTGCTTCCATTGTCCACCTCCAAATTTATACTCATTCGAAACTATTTAACAAGTGTAGATTTTCAAACCTACTCCAAACAAGTATGCCACAACTTACCATTTTTAAGTAACTGGAATCTCTTTCATCAAAAAATCCATACCGTATAAATAAATTATATGGAATTCCGCAATGACTTTCTGGCTCCATTGTCTAAAAATGGCGATATTTGATCAAAACTCGTAATGAATGTGAAACGAAATAATATACACTGGCAAACCCGAGCACAAATTACACTATACTTGAATACAACATTTTTTAACTACTGGTTTTAAATTTTATTTTTGAAGTATTAAAGTCCTCATTTTATATTTGGATCTATAAATAAAGGTGGCTATGCGTTCATCAGGGTCAACACTTCATATTAAAATGTTGACTTCCGGTTATAATTTTCAACATTTGATATGGTGGTGCACATCTTCAGGTAATCGCATTGCTATTAAATTACTCATCTAAAAATGTTGACCAATAAAATAGGCACATATTGACTATTGAAACTAAAATGATAGAGTTAGATCATTGCTGTACAAACTTTTCCCCTAAGAGCTTAAATGAAAAAGAACATCATCATTTGAGAAAATTACTTATTATCTTACTCTATGGAATTAGATAATTAGTGCGTTAAAACTTAAGTATCTCTGTTCAACTTAAGCTCACAGAATAGTATTAATATATATTTGCCGATCTCTCAGAAACTATTGGTTTTATACAAATATATTTCAAATGAAAGATTTTTAATATAAATAGACCTACATATTAGCAATAATAAGTAATTTCATATCCCAAAGATTTACGGAGATATGATAAAAATTTAGAATGTACTTATCTGTACGGAACACTTAAAGTCATTTTGACGAAAAAAATAGAGAATAGTCATTCTATTTGTAATATTAATCATTGCCTAGGAAAGAAGTTTAGTCAAAATCGTTAAAGCCTATTTTGAGAAAATTGATTTTTTATTTTTTCATCCTCTTGTAAACTACTTTTAATTTTAGGGTTAGACAAATACACAGACAAACATCTTAGCAAAAACCCATTTTTAGGGTTCGGGGGGCTATGAAACGTTGACATCCATCAACATCTCGAGTTAGATTTGTTTGATGGTCGTAATACTCTACCATAAAGTGTTGGAAAAGTTAAACAAGTATATATTTATATATAGCTTGAAAACTATTGGTTTTATAAAAATCTATTTCAAGTTAAGGATTTTAATTATAAATATACCTACATATTTGCATTGGTAAGTCATTTTATATCTCAAAGAATTAAAGAGATATAATTAAAAATTAGAATTTAAGCATCAGTACGAAACCCTTAAAGTCACTCTGATGAAAAATTGAGAGTAACCATTTTGTTTGAAATATTAATCTCACTTAATAAATAAAATTTAATCCAAATCGTTAAAGCCGATTTTGGTAAAATCAATTATTTTTCTTTTCAACCTTAAGGAAGATACCCTTTATTTTAGGGTTGGATAACAAATTACAAAAATCTCTTGGAGAAACCCCATGAAAACCCTAATACCTAATTTTAGCCCAATCGGTAAACTAGTGTAGGTTCTACTCCGAAGTACAGATAGACAGACACACGACATTGCTCAAATCTCTTTTTCAGATTGGGTGGTCATGAAACGTCGACATTCATAAAAATCTCGAGTTCAATTTCTTTGACGGTCACAATACTTTCTTTACCTTTAGGTAGCGAGAAAGTAAAAAGAGAGAGGTAAAAGTAAATATAGCGGCGTTAAGGCGCTCATTCATAAAATAGGCCATCTCCAATAAAATAGGCAGTTATAGGCACTATAAAATTAAGATATTGTAATCATAATAGCATGAAATGCATATATAGCTCAGTTGCTTATGTAAAATACAACGTGAAATCCGATTCCTTTATTATAATACATTATATTATTATTATTATTATTATTTTATAATAATATTATAGTAATTATATTATGTGATATATATATAATATGTATTTAATATGTATAATAAATATATGAAATACATATTACTTATATAAATTATATATTATATATATAGTATAAATATATATAAAAGGTTTATTATGCATATAAAATATATTATATGATTTATATATAATATATATTCAATATATTATAAATATACCATTTGCATAATATATAATACATATATAGTACATATATAATATATTTTATGTATAGCACATATTATATGTATTGTATATATTAAGTATATTACATTATATATACATAGAGCAAAATTACAATATATCTTTAACTGAAATTCACTTAGCTTTATGTTAGTTCTGATTAGTTAATTGTTCAATGAATAGAGGGCTATGACGCTAGACCTTGGTTTACATTATTATCTAACACTGTTATCTTATTATTTCAGACGAATGTTCCCCACGTTCCAAGCAAGGCTCTATGGCTTAGACCCAATTTCAGACTATATGTTAATGATAGACTTCGTACCTTGTGACGACAAGCGTTACCGATACGCGTTCCATAGGTGAGTAGTCAATATATGCATATTTTAGTAGTCAATACATACCTTTTTTTTTAAACATCTAAGATTTCAGAGAATTTAGTGTCTAACATAAGTATAATATACTTATTAGATGACTTTGGGAAATTACGAGCGAAGATTAAAACAAGAATACCTTGGAACGTACAATGGTGACCATTGGATTATAAAATTGTACTTAAATATTCTCACTTTAAACTAAATGTAATTTTGAAAATATATGGTTCAGAATACTTAGTAGTTAAATACAAATTATTATGAAAGTGTCAAATTTTCAATATAGCACTTGAGCATTAAGTTTTGTGTAAACTTCAATGAAGCTATCCTATTTGATAACCTAAGAGTATCGGTTAAGCCCAATAGGGGCTTAAACCCTTATAATTTATCATATTCTCCCCCCGTTCACCCCCAACGTTATACATTTTAAAACACAGTTGTGTAAAAATCCTTATTGTTAAATTTTGTTATCAGAATGCCACAATCATACCTGTGATTGTAAATATAATGCCACATGCCGTATCTTCTATGGACATCCTTGGTTTATATTCTGACTGGTTTGGTATAGGATCTGATCACCTATGATTCTATTTTGTTAATTTACTAATCGGTGCTAGATTTATATATACATTATTTTGTTCGGCCACCGGGTGGTTTTATTTTTCCTACCAAGGTTATAATGGCTTAGATTTAACATTAAAGATCACCAATAAATAATTAAGGTTTATAAACTAAACACTTTAATCGTGGTTAACATTTAAATAATGTCTAATGAAAATTAATTTGGAGTGACTATTTCACCTGCCTACCTTTTCACTGCGCTAACCTATCACAGGTCCATTCTGACAGATGACTTTACTGCGAGTGATTATTACACGACTGATTCGGTTGATGGCTTGCCCGCGAGTATTCATTACACGTCTGATTCGGTTGATGGCTTGCCCGCGAGTATTCATTACACGTCTGATTCGGTTGATGGCTTGCCCGCGAGTATTCATTACACGTCTGATTCGGTTGATGGCTTGCCCGCGAGTATTCATTACACGTCTGATTCGGTTGATGGCTTGCCCGAAAGTATTAATTACACGTCTGATTCGGTTGATGGTTGACCACGAGTGTTGATCTGATACTGTAATAGTATCGAAAGAAAAGTATCGATAACAGTATAGAAATTTTAATCTGGACCTATTTTTTTAAATCTAATAATAATTTTAACTTTTTCATCATAATTGTATTTTCCTATTTATTTAAACACTGAAATTTACAGTGGTATTTAATATTTTCAAAACCATGTTTAAAATAGGATTTCTCGCTATCCAACTTCTTAAGAAACTTCCATAATTTACTTCTGGGGGCTATACTTTTTTAACTACATTCGTCGTTATATACTCTATCAAGATATATTAATAACTATTGACAAGCACCAGAAGAATTGATGCCATGTCCTGCTTCATATGCTTAAACAACGCACATATACTTTGGTACTTAGTTTGCTTGGGGCACCCTCAAGTCCAGTGAATTTATTGAGCGCTATAAAAGCTTGTTTAGTTTAGTTTGTGATGACCGTGCTCGTTGATAAAGCAAGGGGTAGTAGACTGGCGGCCACTTGCCAGGCATCAGGCTGTATTGGTAAATAAATATGAAAAGAAAATATCGGTATTAGTAGAGTATAGATACTTTTTTCACATCTCTACTCCTGCCACCTTAGCGGTAATCAACAAGGGTCCTCTCCACTTGGTTGATCTCCATTGCTAACAAAAATCAGCTGAGGTCGCTTTCTGTGCCTTAAAAACTGCACCTCGTGTCGGGGAAATCTTGTAAGAATGTCCTGTTTCCAACGTCTAGTTCTTTTATGTCACGGTCGTGAATCTTAAAAAACTATAGTAGGTATTGTTCCCTGGTTTGACAAAGTGAGAAAAGGTGGAGCTCACTAGGCCCTTGATTGTGACTCATAAATCCTGCAAATTTAACAATAAATGTATGTTAGGGCCTCGGCAGCAAGGTCTCATACATGCTCCTTGACCTAGAAAAGGGGACACCAGAGGGGTAGAGCTGTATCTGAGTCCACATGAGTAAAACTTAACAGATGCTTCCCCGTAGTGAGGGTGGGCAATGCCATTGACATTGTGTCAGCTTATCGGCTGTGGTAAGGTTGGTAGCGGCTGAGTTCTGGAAGGACCCAGTGATATGGGTCACGCCCTCCCGTACAGGGCTACTTGGTGTACTGGACAATAGCGTAGTAATGATTGACTTGAGGTAAAGATAAAATGATGCTCGAGATGGTTCAAGATTGAACAGCCACGGGACTGACTGCATAGAATGGTAGTTCGGCTGTAGTGCTACGGTGTGTATAGGAAAATGGAGGGAATCCTCACTATATTTTCCCTGAAAATAACTTTTGTCGATGGAACAACCCTAATAATGACTCTTCGTGGGTAAAAAATTCCGGAGGTAGACTATTTACTCGTATAGAGTTCAGGGCAGGAAGTAATTATTGGGGCGTGATCAACAAAGAATAATCAGCATAATATAATTTTCCCTTCATCATATTTGAATGGAACTTAACAACGACGAGAAGAGTTGGAAAATTGGAAAATCTTAAAATTGAAATGGAAAGGTGTGGTGTTAACATGACGAATTTTTGTGAAGCCGAGTGGAAAGATTAAGATGAAATAGGGTCCATGAATTAAACAGCATTCTATTCAGGTGTAAAAAGTAAGAAAGAAGATTGGCAATAATTATGAAAATTGAATTAGTGAAAACTGGTACTAAAGTGATATGTTATTAATATTTGTGATATTAACGTCGAATCAGTGTATATTTTGATAATACAAGTGTATATGCCAAACACCGACCACAATTATGTCAAGATGGATTAAAATTTAAATCTATAATGGAATTGAAGTAATCCTTCAACTTTAGGGGAGAGAGAAGTTGAACACCATCATAATGGGAGATTATAACAGTGTGATGTGAGAATAATAGGAGCAGAGTATTATAGAGACAAATGGACATAGGAAGAGAAACAACAGAGGGCAGATCTAATTATGCCAGTGGAATGGCCTGGAGGAGACCAAAACCTGGTTCAAGCAACGGAAGACAGATCTGTATACATAAAAGAACCAAGGAGACTTCTGCAACTACAAACTAGAATAAATACTTGCCAAACAATGTTTTAGGAATGGAGAGAAGGATGTTAAGAAATTGCCAGGTGCCAACTTAGACTCGGGCCATAAAGTGCTGGTGGCTTACATCGAAACAAGATTGAAAATTATCAAGGAGAAGAGCAAAAAATAAAAAATAAAATGGGACTAAAAAAAATTAAGAAGCGATAGTGGCACTGTCAGAAATTCAATAGCACAAAAGTTAATTTGGGTGACAGATGAGAGTATAAGTGTGGAAGGGAAATGGAATAGTACTAAAAATACTTTTTGAAGGTGCTGTATAACAATGATATGATAGTAAAGGGACAGCACGAAAGCCCTAGGTAAAAAAGAAATAATTTGGAGAATGGAAGAAAATGAAATTTAAAAGGTCAACAAATAAGAATAAATTAGGCTAAACAACGATATAAGGGAAGAAACAAACAAAGCGTGGAAATAAAATGTAGAGAAAATATGCAACGAGAGTTTCTAACTGTAAAAATTGGAAGGGATGACCTAATGTACAAAAAAGTATTAACTTGGAGGGAATGAGAAAAAGGTGTTCGAACAATAGTAACAGAAAACATCAAATGACAGGTGGCGATTAATTATAAAGAGTTTTTGTTATTTGTAACAGATATAGAAAAAAACTGTAAGTCAAGAAAAAATAACCAAGGATCCTGGGGATATTGAGGTAGAAGATTATGTGGAGAAGGATGAAAAACAACCAATCATTTTAAAGAGTAAGTGAAGAGAGCAATAAAAGGTATGAAAGGAAGGAAAGCTGCTTAAGATGACGTTATACCAGCTGACCTGCCGAAGAATCTAGGAAATCATGAATTAATGATGTTAACAAAAATCATAATTAAAATCAAAGGTATTGGAGAATGACCCAAATGCTTTTTAGACGTAACCATGGTGGCCCTAAAGAAACAGAAACAATCTAAGAAATACAATGACCAAAAAATCATCAGCCTCATTTCTAATGTGGGTAAGATTGTGGCAAGAATAATCTAAAGGCTATTGGAACAGCAAATATAAAATGTGATGGAAGAAGACCATCCAGTTTCATAAAAGGTAAAACAGCCAGAGAGTCCATCGGGATGCTGAGAATAATTTCAGAGAGAGTGCTGGACGTCAAAGAAGAAGTCTACGATCGTTACCCTCCCACCTTCACCCCGTGGGCTTAACGTGTCAGGATGGACTTCGTGGGCTGTATAGTTAATGGTAAATAACTGTTGGGTTCGTTTTAATTTGGTTTAAAAACTAGATTAATTACGCTACTAGAGTATAATGTGATATAAGATTTATAGCTAATTGAAAGTGCTTAGAATAAAAGTACTCATTCTATCAATGCCACTACTCAGCAGTCCATGCCCTGACCTATCTTGGGTCTTATAAACTTAGTTGGCGTTGACTATTCGACCACCCAGTGCTGCATTGTTGCTATCTAAGGCCCGCCATACACGGTGCTGGTTCGTTGCTAGATTGTCTGCTGGATTTCGCTGCTCGTTTCTGTGCGTGATGCACTGCTGGGTATCAAGCAGAAAGCGCTGCTGAGTTGGCTTCAGACGAGGCTCACCATCTGCAGGCTATGCAGCCAGTTTACGAGAGAACGCTAACTCTGTTGTCAACAAACATGGACGGTGATGATGACTTGTTGGACGACGATATTTTGCGGGAAATTTGTACTCATCAAAGACAATTAGTGATGGCGGTATTTTAAATAATTGATGGACTGAGGAGGCGCAGAGAATGTAGGAGACCACATGAACGTAACTACTTCTATCAATGCTGCACGTAAACAGCGGCGATCGTCGTGCCTGGTCATGTGACTGAAGTTTACTCCTTGATTGGCTCACCTCCTGATCCAACAAGGAACCAAGAACGGAAAATATCACGGGACCTATCAAGGTAAGCCAGCAGACTAGCCAGCAGCTGAGCCATCAGTGACGTCATTTTCCAGCAGTGTGCTCTGCTCAATACCGAGCAAGAAATCTAGTAACGAGTCTTGCACCGTGTGCGGTTGTCCTAACTCAGACTTACAAGTTGGGTTGGGACATCCTCCGCTGTGAAGAACACCTACTCAAGCTATAGGATATTCTCTCCACAAGTTGGTTAGTCTTGATAGTTGAGTATGAATCGCACTTTGGACTAGCGCCACTAGCAATTAGAGTTATTATGTACTGCCCCCAACCTCTCACTAAAAGGTCCAAAAACTCGCTGTAAATACCCAAGAAGGAGGGGTGTTTCCCCTAAGCTACTAATTTTGACTACACTCTTTGTTATGCTTCTTGGCAAAACAAACCTATTTAAAAAAACACATGAACTATTATGAATACGTGACTGCTGAGTCAGGAGAGTTGACGGTGTGAGTTCTTAGGCTTACATGCTCTATTTTACCTTGTATCGTGACTTCACCTTCACGCTAATTTGTAGAGGAGGTAACGATAACTATTACAAAATAAATGCATAAAAAAGTAGAGAGTGGGATATATTTTATAAGCGTAAGAGAAATAAATAGGTTACCATAATATATTAATTAAGAAAAACATAAAAAGATTATATAGGGTTACAATTGATAGCAGGAAAACAGTAATAAATGTCCGTTAAATTTATTAAGGAAAACGTGTAGCTCTTAGAAGTATAAAGGAAAACATTAAGTTTTAAACTGACAAATTTGATAAGATTTAACAGCTCCAAAAATATAGGAACTTCCCTTAGCACGGAGGAATACGTGTCCAAGACGACACAATAATAGGAAGTTAAGTTGGTAGAGAGAGTTGGATTCCAAAATAGCCGGGCTAGCGCCAGACTACCACCAGAAGGATCTAAACAGAAAACATGGTTAATTAATTACTTATAAAAATATAAATGCAAATCATATAGTTTTAGAGTTAGGTACTGAGCTAAATGTCGGCCAAGCTAACTAGCTTGATTTGAAATTAAGGAAGGTCCCATTGATACACTAAATAATAAATGGTAAGAGGAAGATCTTTGAATTACATTAGCAGATGGCTAACAATATGTCAACACAAAATTGTACTATGGCTGGTCCTTTCCCACTGGGTACTGCCAGAGCACTCAATAGTACATTAATACCATTACCCACTCCCTGGGGTATACAGCTAATCTAGTACACAGTAACTTTCAATACTTGGACTAATGAGGTGCCAACAAGGGGCGAATGAAAATACTATCTGTGCAGGCCACTAGACAACACTAGCCGTGTTCCGCACTTTGCGCACCCAAAATAGTAACACAGAAAATGGGGTGCCAACAAGAATGCTGTGAGATACTGACCTAACTAGGTCCTCAAATAAAGGCGTTAGACAAACTGCTTGTAGCCATATAAAAATTCGAACAAGTTGAGAGAGTTGGATTCCAAAATAGCCGGGCTAGCGCCAGACTACCACCAGAAGGATCTAAACAGAAAACATGGTTAATTAATTACTTATAAAAATATAAATGCAAATCATATAGTTTTAGAGTTAGGTACTGAGCTAAATGTCGGCCAAGCTAACTAGCTTGATTTGAAATTAAGGAAGGTCCCATTGATACACTAAATAATAAATGGTAAGAGGAAGATCTTTGAATTACATTAGCAGATGGCTAACAATATGTCAACACAAAATTGTACTATGGCTGGTCCTTTCCCACTGGGTACTGCCAGAGCACTCAATAGTACATTAATACCATTACCCACTCCCTGGGGTATACAGCTAATCTAGTACACAGTAACTTTCAATACTTGGACTAATGAGGTGCCAACAAGGGGCGAATGAAAATACTATCTGTGCAGGCCACTAGACAACACTAGCCGTGTTCCGCACTTTGCGCACCCAAAATAGTAACACAGAAAATGGGGTGCCAACAAGAATGCTGTGAGATACTGACCTAACTAGGTCCTCAAATAAAGGCGTTAGACAAACTGCTTGTAGCCATATAAAAATTCGAACAAGTGAGCATGACGTCCACGGCGTCATGGGATATTGTGAAGTCATAAGGACTTAAGACGGAGTAAGGAACTTATGAGGAATAGGAACCTTAAAGCAAGGTCCTTATTACATATAGAGCTCAAAGCCCCAATATTTTAGCTATGTCATATGGACATAGGGAACATGTATAGTCAGACTATCTGACTAAAGAAATTAAGTCAGATTGGCACAAAACCAAATTTAGTCATTCTGACTAAAATAACGAGTCTGAAGGACTTAGTAAACATTATAGCTGCTTCGACAAATGGAAACACAATTAGTCTTCTTGACTACGGCAAATAGTCTGAAGGACTTAGAAAACATTTTAGCCGCTTTGACTAACTAAAATAGGTCAGAAGGACACAGCAACAAAACTTAGTCACTATTAGAACTAAGAATACACTATAGCCGCTTCGACTAAAAGAAACCAAATCAATCTCTTTGACTACGGCAACTAGTCTGAAGGACTATAATGTATAGTATATATAGAATTATATTTGATTGCCACCACTAAGTTATAGTGCCGTGGAAACTCGTCCTTTATTCCAGTTAATAGAACAGGATATGCGCTGCTTTAACGAGTTACTAGCTTTTTTAATATCACTAATTACCAATAAATGTGAGTAATATGATGTACCTAGGTGCTTCACACCTGGTGCTCCTTTATCGAGCTACATATTTTATTTATTGTATTCTTTCATGTGATTATGGATGAACAATGGATGGTTTGTATAGTTTCTAACTGTAATTCTGTGTACTTCCTGATCACATGTTATATATCAATAAACTGATTGGTTAAACTTGTAAATATTGTAATTTGTTGTAAACAACACCTAACATCATGGAACATTATGTATGTTGATGGAACCTGTGTTAACGCGTGTCATGATGTAAAAACATGCTGGCAGTTCAAACTATAACCCGGTGTTACGACGCCCATTGGAAAATAAACTCAATCATTGTGCATAATTGAGGGAAAAGAAACTCAATCATTGTGCATGCCTGAGGGAAAAGAAACTCAATCATTGTGCATGCCTGAGGGAAAAGAAACTCAATCATTGTGCATGCTTGAGGGAAAAGGGGTTTTGTTCCCAATTCCCTTCTAATTTACAAATCAAAACAAAGAACAGGAGTTTTCCACGGTGACATGAACAACACTAATTTCAGTGAGTGGACCAGTGAGAAACTGTTGTCTAATGCCACCCCCAGAAGTGTTATAGTAACGGACAATGCTAGTTATCACTGCGGTCTAGGACAACTGGGCGCCGCCATCCGGGCGCCGCCAACCAGGCGCCGCCAACCAGGCGCGGCCAACTGGGCGCTAAAATAAAACTTTTTTAAATTTATTTATTAACTTATGCAATTTTTTAGAATAAAAAATGCACCATTTTTTCATATTTTTTCAATTAAAATTAAAAAGTGATGGATAAAAACTAACTTTTTTAATTAATCATATTTTTCAGCGCAGCATCATATATTTTTCTTGGAGTATTAATTTAAAAAAATAATCTTAGTAGAGGAAACTTGATTAATTTATATTATAAAGTTAGTCTATTTGATAAAATTTCAAAAAAAAACTCAACAAAAAATTAAAAATAAGAATTGTGCGCAAAATAAACCACTAAAGAGGAATAATAAGTAGCATTTATGTGCATCCCTATGTAAAAATTAAAATAATATCGCCGATATTATAATACCTTCAAGCTATGACTTATTTCTGGTGCAGGTGCGACGAGATTTGGTTTGTTTATTCTTAGAAATACAACCCCCCCATTATTATTACTTTTCTCTTATCCAGTTCATAGATATGCGGTGCAGGTGTTACGAGCTTTTATTTGCGTATTCTTAGAATTCGCCCACTCGACCCATTACCATTACTTTTTGCTTCTTCACTTCATTAGGTTTCGTCAACCAGAGTGGTTTGGACGATATCTACTATGGACATCTTGTAGCTGGACATGAGCCTACGCCGAAAAAAAGAAAGTATTGAGAAGTCGATGCTAGAATTATAAGACTAGTTAGGGACTATAATAATAGATACATTATTTCGTTTTTACGTGGTGTTGCGCATAATATTGCAATGTATTAAAAAAGTTATTTTAAAAAAAGAAAAAAGTGCAAAAACGTGATTTTTATAAAAAGAAAAAATTGGGGTGTGTTTTTTGTTTTTACTCATCACTTTTTAATTAAAAAGAAAAAGAGCATTGCAAAAAAGCACCCAGCTGTCCCGGCGCTCAGTTGTCCCGGCGCCCAGTTGACCGCGCTCAGATGGCGGCGCCCAGATGGCGGCGCCCAGATGGCAGCGCCCAGTTGTCCGGATTCGTTATCACTGTGTGCAGGTGGACAAGAAACCAACAAGTGCATATTTAAAGTATGACGTCAAAATGTGGTAAGGTAAAACAGCAAACCATTCACTAAACAAATGATAAAACCAGAGTCAATTGAACTTGCCAAACAGTTTCTTGTGAGAGGAAATACCAAATTAGTGAGAACATAAAAGATAAAGGCCATAATATCACGCTGCTCCTAATACAATGTACATGGTTTAGGGCTATGTAAAAGGACAAGTGACATAATATCTCTCAAGTTATTCTCTTGAGGACAGAAAAGTTTGTGTGAAAGATTGTTTCAATACTACACTGCAGAAGAGTAATAGGAGTGCTGAGACCATGTTCACAACATTGAGGACAATTATTGGCAAAAGGATGCGTTGTTGGATGAAGTGATAGAAACATTGGTAATTATTAACGAAGAAAGTTCATATTCTAGTGTGAGTGAATCTTTCACCCGGGAAATGCTAATCTGGAGTGGAATTCTTCAGACTGGTAGTGTAGTCGCGCCTTTCTGTCTATTCATCGAGTCAGCCAACTTCTTAGAAGGGGTAACTTACTCTTATTATAGTACGAAAGTTGTCAAGCTTATTTATAGTCGTATTCAAAAACAAACCGTATAAATGAGGTAATAATCGTACATACATAATTATTTTACTTATTAGGTATTTTTAAAATAAACAATGTGGACATTAAACCTTTTAAAGTACTTGTACAAAAAATACTTTTTATATTTGATTCCAACCTAATTCTGTTATTAGATTTACCTATAGCCATATATTCACTTTGACCGGCATCAAATACCTTTTCAATGATATGATAAATAAGGTTTATATTCTTATCTAAGGAGTTAGCCAATTATTATTATTATTATTATTATTATCTCTATTATTTCCAATAGTGAATTCCTTTGGATATAGCAGATTGATAAAACTCTGGATTTCTTCAAGTTGTTACTAAGCTCACATACTTTCTTGCATAAAGAAGTAAACTGTATTATATTAAAAAGTGTCAGCGCTCTTATTTATTATTATTAGTCCAAAATTATTGAAAAGAAGGCCTATATTATAAGGGTAAGAAAAAAATATTTATACCCATTATCTTTATTTTTATCATATTCTTGCCATTGCTCATACCAAAAATAAAATCATACTCTTTACGCGTAAAACAGTTATTACTTCAACAGCTTAAATTTTCACTCCGTCTAAGATATTAAGATTGATGTTTTATGCCAATTGTTTTCAATCCTTGGTTTTGCTAGTATTATAACAATATTTATTAATATTTTCCAAACCACACACAAAATACTCAAAACTATTAATATTTGTTGTTGTTTCAGTTCAAGTTGGGTAGTGGCGGGCAAGGCTGACCCAATATCCCCTCCCAGAATTCACGTTCACCCGGACTCGCCAGCCACCGGGGATTTATGGATGAAACAAGTGGTATCCTTCGACAAGCTCAAACTAACCAACAACCAATTGGATGACAATGGGCATGTAAGACATTATATTCATATTTAATACTATTTGATAGTAATAACCATTGACCAATGGGAAACAATATCAGAAAGGAGAAACATCTGTGTCAATTTATAACAAAGAAAGTGATAATACTAGGTTACATAACTTTCACTTTCTAGACACGAATATGTCCACTTATGAAATACAACTAACACATAATAGTTAATATAATCCATACTTGAGTGATTTAACGATTTAATATTATTTATTATTTTTATTTATTTGAGGTTTTTAATGTGCACTCTCTGAACCGACTAATTATATCAGTACACGAGAATTTTGATGAGTGGTAGCGAGAAAGCTTACAAATTTTGCAGGAAAAGGTATTCTCACATACCTTCCAGGGTTATTTTACATGCCAAAATCGACATGAGACCGACGGGTTTGCTTCCTCTCTGAAGGAAAATTTGCTACGGTTTTTATATTTCAAAAAAAATCCATTGACTTTGGCTGGGTTTGAACCCACGAACATCGGATCATGAGGCAAACACTTTATCCCAAGACCACCGAGTTTGACAACGACCTAATTTATGGGACAGAAATGAACCAGGTACTCTGGAGAACACTCCCTCACATTTACGTAAACATAGGGTGTTAAAAACTCATCGATAACTCACATGTTTAAAACTAGCCTAAGTGTGCCTTGCGAAGATTCAAATCGATACCCATCAATTCCAACTAGGTCAATTGTGAGATTTATAACTTATAGTGCAGCGATAAGTTACTAGCATTTTATCTATCTTTGAGATAAATACCATGCTCTAATTTCAGAAAAAACAGCTGAAATTGGTAAAGTTAACTAAAAATGACCAAAAACCAATTAACAAACTCATTATAAACTATCTTAAAATGCAATTAATGCGTTTGAAACACTAAAATATGATTCAAACAAAAGAGATTGCGTTCATAAAACTTAAAATATAGGTGTGTTTGATTCTTTCGCTAGTCATGTTCATGTAATAGAAATGTAGCCAAGCTCCAATCTTTTTTAATGTTAAATCAGGTATAAATACGCCTTTAATACGTTCCGACAGCAATGTTGAGCCGTGGAAGCTCATCCTTGCGCCAAAGAGATTTGCTGACGGTCAGACAAGGACAGAGAGGTTTGCCATAAGAGGGCGTAGGCCTCATTGCTGTCTACATTTTCAAAACAGTAAATCTCTCGTGCTGCGTGACTGTCGGTGATCTTAAAAAATGGCGCTCTAAGAGAGGGTTTAATTCCCTCCTTCCCCCTGACCATTATCATCTATTGGAAGAAAGTACTGGTAGTAAACCAGATCTTCTCAAAATTGAATAATGATAATATATCTTTTCAAATATAAAATAACACGATTGACACCCATCATGTAATTCAGTTTTGGGTGGACGTAAACAATATCTTCTTCTCAAACGAATAATTTTAACTGGAAGCCGTAAAGATGAGGAACAAAAACACCCCCGTTCCAAAAATCACAATCACTTAGTAATTTACTGGACCATTCTGCGAACCTGTATCTGCATTGTTGACAAAGAATTCCGCACACCTGCCTTGAGAATTAAACTTCTAATATTCTGTGAGCTAAGGTGTTTCTTTAATAAATCTATTGTTAAACTCTCGAATTGTATGTTAATTTGCATATGGGTGAGCTCTATTATGTTACCTTTCAACTTCGCAAGAACAGAATCTGCGCATTCGCCACAATATTTCTATCATCAAGATATATATCTTAAAACGTTTGGTTTGATGAATCTGTGATAAAGAGCAGTACTCGAATATACAGATACAGAAATGCAAGGTGCTACTCTTTAGACGACGATGTGCAACATAAAAGAAACGGGGAGAATAAAATGGTATAACATATGTTCTTAATTTAAACACCAGGAAAAGGGGGAAATATAGAGTGAAAGATCCTCGTTATTCCAGGACAGAACTAATGTGGTTCAATGAGCATTAAAACATAATTACAGAAGTAAGAGTGCTGAATCATTGAAACTAAGTAAAAATATTTAGGGTGATCCAGGCCAAAGTTATTTTATTTTAATTTTAATCACTACGTATTACTACCCATTCGGGCTATATGCCTATGTACTAGTTACACTAATGTGACGGGGATTAGGAATGTTGAATTTAAAGGAAGTATACCCTTATCTGTATGGAAAAAGAGTGAAAAAAGTACTTAGGCATAACACCCTCAATAAACTCTACCAGGATAGAATCTTGATCTCCCGGACTTTGGTATTACAGTTTATTCTGAGAGTAGCGCTTAAGAACATGCATCCACCAAAGCAATTTAGACCAAAATTGATATCGCTGTTAGCATAATGTGTTTACTCCTTAATATTTATCTTCGCCCCTAGCCATCAGTCCTAGGACCATACAAAACGTGTATGAAATCATTGGCTACACGTCTCGGTGCCTCAGAATGGTAGGAACCTATCCACAGTACAAATGTAATTCGGTAATAAGATCGTTGGGCTAACACGATCCTTAATGACAGAAACGTAAGTCATTTGACCCTAACTCAACGTCCATAACGCTACATCGTAATTATATAACATTTATTCATAGTTCATCAAACTATTCCCCATAATTACAATAATAATTTTTTGAACAGTGACTTACACGTCATTTGATCATGATCTGAATAATACACTATACTTACATGGCTTCAATCATTTATCACAACCAAGCTTAATTTTCAAACAGCATTTGATATTGGATCAACATCATGCATCATACTTAGACTTGATTATACCCATACATGTTAATTATAACATATTTTTTGATCGATAAAAGCCATGTGTTATACTAAAATAACATCTGATCATCGATTTGAACTCCTCATCATGAGTAGACTTAACTGGGGCTCTACATAATATTTAGACTTAGTCGTAGCCGAGCATGATACATTATATTTGAGGATTTATCCAATCCATGCTTCATACTTAAACAATATTTGACCATTGATTTGAACGCTATATCATACTTATACTTGATCATAGCTGAGCATTAGACATACATTATATTTGATAGTTGATAAAAGCCATGCTTCTTACTTGACCGACATTTTACCATTGATCTTAGTCCAGCATTCTTAGACATAATGTGATCACCGTTCATTGCCATGCTTGTTACCCACATATCATTTTATCACCGATTAAAACAATACATCCGATACTTTATTAAACCCTAACTTTATGCTTAGTTGACATTTGAACATTCATTCGAGCCCTGAATTATACTTCAATATCATTTGATAGTTATTCAGATGCACGGGTGATACTTGCGTCACATTTATTCATTGCTTCCATCCATGCTTTCTACTCAGAAAACATGTAACCATTTATCTGTACCTTGCGTTGTACTTAGACTTTAAAATAGATTCTAGGATGCAACTCAACAACTTTATATATTGAACCGTTATACCTCTAAGTGTAGAATATTTACAGGTGAGGAATACATCGTTTGGACATGATACATACACGTTATATTTGTTTGAGCAGAATAATGTACAATGTTACCGTTCATCGATCAGCGTAATTAATCATGCAACATTTTACTCGTTAATGATATATCTATCCAACAGGTTTGATAAAATCTTGTGAAATTTTGTAAAGTATGGTGAAGTCCTGTGAAGGAGGTATAATATCTGTCAAGATATGACTCTTCTATTCTAGTTTCAGTCATTGGCAGTTAGGACCATGATCACACCTTATGTTGATATATTAATGGAGTTAACCAAGAGGTAACACTTAACTTGAACGGTTATACTCATTGATACTTAAACCTACAATGATACTTCCCGTTAATATATTATAATTGTTCTATTGCAAAATCAACAAATATGTGAATCCATGTTCTACTGTAGTTCCAATCATTTATACTTAGGCCAAGGTATGAATATCGACATGAATGATTTCTATATGGTTTCAGTTATTGATACTTAGACCTATAATGCTAGCCTCCTTTGATATCTTATAAGTTTACCCAAGAAGTGATTAAGTAAGGGATTATTCTTACATTGAATGGTTTTAGTGATTGATACCTAAACCTAAATAACACAATCTATTTAGGTATATTGTGTAAGTTTCTCCATTATGCAAATCATCAAGATATGACTCTGACCATGAATGGTTCCACTATATTTTCAGTCATTTCTTCAGTTACTCAATATGAGAGTACTGCTTCTTTAACCTAAGTTACTTTTACGTTTTCACCATGATAGCTTCAACCAAAGTGTGGCTACCTTAAAAGATTTCAGTCATTTTATCGCTGGACCTATGACTCTAATCCCTGAAACAGAAGAGAGGCAGCATGGTCTTATACATGTTCATTAACCCGGCCCAAGGGACACCAGAGGTAGAGAGGCTTCTCTGAGTCCACATGGGTAGAACTTACCAGACACTTCCACGTAGGGGGTGTGGGTCATGGTATCGCCAGTGCGGCAGCTTAACGGCCGCAATTAGGTTGGTGGTGGCTAAGTTCTGTAAGGACTCAATTACGTAGGGTATATAGCGTCCCCCTGCAGAGGGTTATGCGACTGGTGCAAGGCAACAGCGATATCAGGATCGACTTGAGGCACAGAGCAAATGATTATCGAGATGATTCAAGATCGACCAGCCACGGGCGTGATCGCATGAAGTGATGTCTCAGCCGTGGTGCTGTGGTTTGTATAGGAAAGGAGAAAACTGCCACACTATATTTTCCCTAAAAACCCCTTTTGTCAAGGGAACAAAACCAATTATGGCCCTTCCTGAGGTAAGAAATTCCGGAGGTAAACTAGTACCTCTTTCGAATCTACGAGTGGGGACTACTTTACTAGGAGCTCTCAACAAAGAATCATAACATAAAACTTTCCCTTTCAACATAGGGGCTTGAAATGTAAGGACGATGAGAAAGCCTGGGAAACTGGAAACTGGAAAATTGAAAATTGAAAGGGGTTGTGTGAACGAACATGTTGGGTTTATGTGAAGTCCAGTGGAAATATCGAGGTGAAGTAGTGTCTGAAAATTATTCATGTGGAAATAGTCCAAAAAAAGGAGGGGAAGTGGGGAAAGTGTCACTAAAGTGATGTGTCATAGTTATAGGTTAATTTTTGTGAAATTAAACACTGGACCAGTGGATATTTTAATAGTACAAGTGTATATGCCAACAATCAACCACGATGATGAAGAAATATACTATGAAATTGGAGTAATTATTCAACGTGAAGGAAGAGTGAAAGTGAACACCATCATCATTGGCGATTGGAACATTGGGGTCGTAGAAGAACGGGGGCAGAAGATAATAGGGCCATCTGGACTGAGGAATAGAAACAACAGGGGGCCGATACTCGTCGAATTCTGCCAGCGGAATGACCTGGAGGTGACAAATACCTGGTTCAAGAAATGGAAAGCAAAGCTATACACATGGTAGAGCTCAGAAGACATAAGCAGTACAAGCTAGATTACATTCTTGTAAAACAATGATTCAAGAATGGAGTGAAGGCTGTGAAGACATTGATTCGGACCACAAACTGCTTGTGGATTACATTGAAACAAGACTGAAAAATATCAGGAAACTGAGCAAGAGAAGATTGAGGTGGGACTTAGAAAATGTAAGAAGCAAGAGTGACATTGTGAGGAATTCAATAGAACAAATATTAAGTGAGGTGACAGAAGAGAGTATAAGTGTGGAAGGGAAGTGTAATAATGTTGAGAATTATTTTTAAGGCGCTAAATAACAATATTATAAAAGTGAATAGGACTGCACGAAAGCCCTGGGCAACAACAGAAATGCTTTAGAGAATTGAAGAAAGAAGAAAATAAAAAAACGTAAACAAAGAAAAATATATAAGGCTAAACGTGTTAAGGAGAGAAACAGACAAAGCGAGGAAATACTATATAGAGAAAACATGCGATGAAATTATTGAAATGCAAAGAAAAGGAAGATATGATCTAATGTACCAGATACTAAGGAACAGGGAGGGAATTATAACAAAGGTGCGAATAATAGGAATATAAAATCCCAAGGGTCAGATGGTGATGGACCATGAAGAGGTTCTTACGATTTGGAAAATATATAGAGAAGAACAGTAGGACAAGAAAAATTGACTAGGAAACCTTGAGATTAAAGTAGAAGAAGAGGTAGAGTAAGACAAAACAGGACCTGTCATTTTAAAGATTGAAGTGGAAAGAGCCAAAATGGATATGCGAAGAAGGAAAGCTGCTGGAGATGATGACATACCAGCTGACCTTCTGAAGGAACTGGGAAACAACGGATTAACGGATCTGAAAAAACTTATAGATATTATCTACGAAACAGGAGAATTTCCCAAGGACTTTCTAGACGCAACCATGGTGGCTTTAAAGATGAAGAAGCAAGCCAATAAATGCAGTGACCACAGAACCATCAGCATTATCTCTCATGTGGGGAAGATCGCGAGAAGAATAATCAACAAGCGACTGAAACCGAACACAGAAAATGAGATGGTAGAAGACCAATTTGGATTTAGAAAATTAAAAGGAACCACAGATGCCATCGGTGTACTGAAAATAATTTCAGAATAAGTGCAAGAAGTCAATATATTTTTAATTAGCTGCCAAAAGGCGTTCGATAGAGTGAAATGGAAGAAACTGATGGAAATACCTAAGAAGCTCGCATCAATTGGAGGAACAGATGTCTGATTGCAAACATGTACCTGAGACAGCGATTGAAGATGAGTATAGCTAGGGCAGGTATATATAGTTGACCGGAAATTAAGTAGGGGAGAGGGAATGGTACTAGAGGTGTGTAAATAACAGTAATTATAGTAGGTAGATGACCTTGAGAATACAATCTACGTCCGTAACAAACGGTATATGTAACCGTGGCATTTGAGGGGTTACACATCTGTGACCACGACGTTTGGGGGGGGGGTGGTACACGTGTGACTGTGGCGTTCTGGTGGTGACTTAACGAGAGGGGACATGATATGGAAAAGAAGGGGGGGGGGTAAATGCCACTTGAGGCGTGTAAATAACGGGAAGTGGCGTTGAATGGGACGTATGTTGAACGGTGTTGTGACTATGCCTTCTGGGTGGTGGCCATCGTTTATTTACATTTTTGTCCAAGGCTAATGACGTTATAGCAAATTTATTAAATAATGGTTTTATACATTTTAAGACATTGATGAACGTCCTAGAGAGGTCACCGCGAATTTAAGATATATAATAAAACTAATAGTAAAACTAAAGCATAATGATATACAATCATCGTATTTACTTAGTAACGATTCTTTTGTTATTGCTTTGATGACCAACTATTGATAGTCATGTAACTATATTGAATGTATTTTGACACAATTATGATGTTTTTATTGTTTTAAACTGCTTTGAGGATCCACGGGGTTCTATAGACGTATTTCTGTATATTTAACACACATAAAAGTGACGTACTTAAGTAGATGCCCTTTAAATTTCACTCTATGTAAAAGACGTATGACAAACGATATATGTGATCATGGTGTATGGGTAGTTGGCACCATTTGCTTAAATCACCCCCTGCACGCTATATTGTTTTATATCTGGAGAAATGAATAAATTGTATATCCTGTATATCAGCTTTGTGTTTGACTAGGACTTTCTAAACAACGCATACGACTTACAAACAAAATTGCCATAGGATAGCACATTTTACACCAAACGCGCAAACAGAGTAGAACAATTTTGATGTATGAGTAGCAATGCGAGATTATGTTGGTCTGAATTTGACCCAAGTTTATCATTGCATTATTTATACACGCAAATATGGGCGCATTTCATCCAATTATCCTACTCATAGCTTCCTCAAATATTAAGCTAGTGTATTACAACTATGAACAAAAATTTGAACTCACAATTAATTTATTTTGAACATGTTTTGTTACGAATCTATTAAACGCTTACATAAATCTACAGTAATATTACCTGTTTTACTTAGTCAACACTCGAGGAGTCTGTTTGATTATAAACACTATTTATGTTTATAGAACCAGTAATATATTTTTTACGATAAGTTAGCTTGACCCTAAACCAAAAGATCATTTTTCCATTACGATTAGAGTGCATCAAGTCTTTTCTCTTTACACAATCATTTTTAATCACCCTTACAAGGTAAATGTTTGTTCAACTCCCGTTTTATCCACCACGTCTTAATAACCATGCAGGCTATATGCGTTTTCTTTATTTTTATTTCTACCTTTGTGTTCAAGTGGTAGGAGTTCCTGGTTCCTGGCTACAGGTCCAGTTGTCCTGGGCTCGGTCCCTGGCTATTTAAGATTTTATGCGAAGAAGCGGTCTTGGAGTAGGCTAGACTCAGCTTCGTGAGGACAAATAAGGAGTAGCTTGAATAAATAAGTAGTAGGTCCGATCTATACAACTGAGATTGATGGCCTGAGGGTTAATTGGGCTGACCACAGACACCCTCTGCCCGAAAATGTTGGCAATATATTCACCAACATATGGAATCCGTTTATTCGGTATGGCGATCTAACACCAAGGAGATTTTTAAAATTTATTTCAGCACTATGTTTTACCACTCGTACGGGCTACGCATCTGTACTAATCAGCCTACGATAATGTTTTATGGATAAACAACGTCAAGCATGGTCACGGTTTGCCATACGCCCCATTCGACACCACTTACCGTTATTTAAACGCCTCAAATGGCATTTACCCCTCCCTTCTTTTCCTTATCATGTTCCCTTTCACGAAGTCACCCCCAGAACGCCACGGTCACAAGTGTACCACCCACCAAACATCATGGTCATATATGTACCAGCTCCCAAATGCCACGGTCACAAGTATACCCCCAAACGCCACCGCTATAAGTGTACCACCCCCCACCAAACGTAACGGTTACCAGTGCACAACCCCCAAACGTTGCGGTCACAGGCGTACAACCCCCTAAACGTTATGGTCATATGTGTTCAGCCACCCAAATGCCACGGTCACATAAACCGTTTGTCACAGACGTAGATTGTACTATGAAGGTCGTCTGATTACCATAATTACTGTTATTTAAGCACCTCTAGTACCATTTCCCGTCCCCTATTTTAATTTCCGGTCAACTAGCTGTACCTGCCCTGGCTCTACTAAGGTGGGGCTGAATGATGGAGAGACAAACAGCTTAGAGATAGAATGAGTAGTGAGACAGGGAAGCCATAGAGGGACGTGGCAATTACAGGATAGGAGGACGCGTTATCAACGCAATACAATATGCGGATGATCTAGCATTGCTGGCCAGAAATAAACTGGAGTTGAAGGAAATGATGGACCGGCTAGTAGAGATGTCATGGAGATCAACACTGAGAAGTCAAAAGTAATTGTGATTTCAAAAATGAAGAGCCGCTGAAAATCAAAATTGGAAAACAGGATTAGGAAAATATAGAGCAGATCAAGTACCTGGGAAGTCTGCTGATAAAGGATGTCTACTGCACTTAAGAAATTAGGTCGAGGATCGCCATGGACAAGGAAGCTTTCAACAAGAAGAGGTTACTGCTGACGAGCAAGATGAGATTGGAACTGAGGAAGAAATTAATGAAATTCTACATTTGAAGCATGGCACTCAATGGAGCAGAAACTTGGACTCTTAGAAAGATGGAAAATAAATACTTGGAGAGCTTTGAAATGTGGTGCTGAAGAAGATTTTAGAGGTTCTGGTGGACAGACAGGGTGACAAATGAACAAGTCCTAAGAAGGGTGTTTGAGAGAAATATTTTTCATCTAATTCTTAGGTACAAATCAAACTGGATCATACATATTTTAGGAATAACTCTGTCCTTTGCATGATGTCATAGAAGGAAAGGTTGAGGGAAAGAAGAGCTTAGGAAGAAGGAGGATTCAAATACTAGATGACTTGAAGGAAAGAAGAACATTCTGGAAGCTGAAGGAGGAAGCAGAGGACAGCGTGCATTGGAGGTCTAAGTTCACTGACAAAAGGAAAGGACCTGTCATGAGAGTAAGATAAAACACCTAATAATAAGCAAATATATATTCTTTATGGAGCTATGAAAACATAAATTTTTGTCATGCCATTTGGTGCACAGATATGTTCCTTATTAATCAATGTTTGGTGGAGTGTGTCCGCACGAATGAATTTTTATATGTATGTATCATGTCATTTCACAAATCTAACCAACATTTAGTAAATTACTATATTTTAAGATGAAAGAAAATCTGTGCTGTACACCGTACCATTTATTTGTCAAGAGGTCTTTACAGATTCAAGACTAATCTATTACTTGCATATAGACAGCTGTATTAGCGTAGGTTCATGTGTGTCCTTTGTTTTTTTGTTCTTGCGTGGGATGAAGGTTAACAGAATAAATCTCACTCATATCATCAGAACATAAGAATATAGCAGTACATTTCTCTAAGCACGTGTGCAGAATTATTCTTACTATACATAAGTAATCTGGTTAAGCTCAAGGCAAATTATTAAACCAGAGTATTATTATTTAAGGTGAGAAACAGTTCTGCAGTTAAATATGAGGTGAAGCATTTTTCACATTTTTCACATGACTGAATATGTGATTATTCTTTTTGAATAATATCTCAAATTACTTCAAAGCACCAAAAAGAATTAACGATGAACGATCCAACTCAACAACGAAATGTTTGCAAAAATAAAAACATGCTAGAGTAAGATTAGGTTGTGGAGATTCCAGTTAAGTTCAAACAATGTAACACAATAATAAATGACCCAACCCTAAGAACGGATAATCTAACAGATGCTAGAAATTATAGTGAATAAATTCAGATTATTAAACATTATTTTGACTAATGATTTAAATCAATACAAAATGGAGGCTCCTTTCAGTTTATTTCAAAAACAATTTTACAAGAATGTTTAAGATTCTCCAAACAAATTTCAATTGGAGAGTATAGAATTACAAGGCAATGAGGACCATAAGAGACTATTTCAAGATACACAAATTGTTGACCTTTATATTCTATTTCTATCAGTTGATAAGTTTATAGTACTCAGAATCCCGTGCATATATAAAATAAACATGGGTGACACATGTAGTGCAGTTTGGAACTGTTTACTTTATTAGATTGATAAGAAAATTTGCATGATTAATTTTGAATGATAGATATTAATACTCTAATTGATAAAAGTTTGTATTTAATTAAGTGTGGTTCGTATTTTCATTTATTTTAAATCTTTTTATAAAGCACATAAGAAATGTAATGATAATACCTATATTTTCAACTAGTATTTCATAATTAGCCCGAATCTTTGAGTGCAATAATTTTTTGCTCAGTACTAGTAATACGGGTTTATCTAGATAAGAAAGTAGGCTACGCATTGGATGTGGAGAGGGGAAGAAAAAGGATAAAGAGCACCTGAAAAAGGTGACCTGGTGGTCTAGGGGTAAGGTGTCAGGCTTCTGTGCTGGCGGCCTGGGGTTCAATCCTCGGTCCCAGCACAGATTTATCTGATTTCCAAACCCTTCCTTCACCTCTGACAAGACGTGTATTAATCACAACTGGTGAATGTGAGGAATGCCAGGCCTCCAACGTGGTTCGGATTACACGTTAAACTGTAGATCCTTCATTTCATCTCACAATCACTCCACCATTACACATTAGCGTAAGTTCGTATAACCCAAACGGGTAGTAAGACGCGGTGCTAATAATAGTAATAATAATAATAGTGCGTATAGCCCAAACGGGTAGTAAGACGCGGTGCTAATAATAATAGTAATAATAATAGCACCTGTAGAGTTGTAGAAAGAAGCTTCAGTCAATCGTTCCCATGTAGGTTCGTCGTCATTGGTTGGGTTAATCGAGAAAGAGTCAGTTTGAGGAGCGTCTTAGCGGCATATATTAGAAATAAGCTCCGATTAAGGAAGTAGGAAGATAATATTTAACTTTAAGAAATTTAACTGAGATGTTCTTTTGTAATAAGTGATAATTATTTTGTGTGGAAAATTGAGCGCCCCCACCCCCCTTCCCCTAACCCTGCCTCAACCGATATCTTTTACTGTACTGAACATCGCGTCTTATGTTCTTAGAAAGTCAAGGTTAAGAGTGTTCACTTGACTGATGGTTGTCACAATACAAGTTTTAAAAATAAGAAATGTACAGTAGAGCGTCGGAAATCCGGACGTCAAAAATCCGGAGCGTCGCAAATCACGATCGGTGGGGAGAGCAATTAAGGGAGGTAGTGGAAGGTGTCCTTTAGAGTTCAACGACTTAGCCAGTCACCTCTCCTTGGCCACGTGCTCGGCTCAGTTCTGTGCTATCATTTACAAACTTTACAGCAGTGGTATAGTTGCCTTGTGACGTTTTAGTGTGCGAGTTAAAACGGAACATATTTTTACTTTGTTAATCATGTCATCATTATCAAATAAAAGGAAACAGAAAATTTTATCTATAGAGGATAAGTTAGAAATTCTACGAAGACTGTCTAAAGGGGAAAGTGGTGCATCTCTCGCTAAAATATATGGTGTGAGAACTTAAACCATTAGTGACATTAAAGCAAAAAAAGACAGTTTGCAACGTTTTGCTTCAAAACTAGATTCTGAAGAAGGTTCACGGAAAAGAAAAACCACACGTATACGTATGTATACAGTTATTGAAAGCACTTTTGAAAATCTGGACAATTCACTAATCCAGATGGGTCCCGGTCCCGATCGATCCGGATTAACGACGCTCCACTGTATGTAGATTCTGTTGGTAGGCAAGAGGTTTCCTGCTTTCAGATCCTTTGTGGTGTCAATCTCGCTCACTCAACTGAGCCGGATTGAGGGTATTAACATTTTGAGCGTAAGCTCTATATTAGTTAACAAACTGAAGAGAGAATAATTGACTAGCTGCAACAGAGCTGACGTCAAATATTATTGTTTAATCAAACTCATCCCTTTTATAATTCTTATTACTACAGTCAGCATATTTTCCAAACTATTCTGTAGATAATATCAGTGTTTGCCACTTTTGACTTAAGTTTAAATTGTATTTCTTAAATGTAAAAATACTAAGCATTTTAAAATTAAGTTTATACATCTACAACAAACATTATTGTAGAATTCCTACAGTATTTTGTTTGTTAAATAAACAATATTAGCCTAATATTATAACTTTGTGTATACTTTTAGCCTAATTTAAGACTATTTTATATTATGTTTAAATTTGTAGTAGGCCTGGGTAATAAAAGGGAGATTTTTTTCAAGTTTATCAACCACTTTTTTTCACCAAAATGTTTTAATAATCCAAATTAATTTTTATTTCCTTAAACATAATAAATAGTTATCACACTAATAAATAAATGTATATTTAATTGAATTTGATTCCCTACGTGTTACTTATAAAATATAAATCATTAGTTCATTCTATTGTTACAGGGTGACCTGGCGGTCTAGGGGTAAGGTGTCAGACTTCTATGCTGGCGGCCGGGGTTCAATCCCCGGTCCCGGCAAAGATTTATCTGATTACCAAACCCCTCCTTCACCTCTGACAAGACATCTTGTAAATGTGGGGAATGCCAGGTCTCCACCGTGGTTCGGATTCCACGTTAAACTGTAGGTCCTCCATTTCATCTCACAATCACCCTACCATTACACATTAGCGTAAGAGCGTATAACCCGAACGAGTAGTAAGACGCGGTGCTAATAATAATAATAATAATAATATTGTTACAGATTATCTTGAACTCGATGCATAGGTACCAGCCTCGCTTCCACGTTGTCTATATTCCACAGAAAAATGAACTACTTGGCAACGAATCTCAAACAGAGAATTTTAAGACATTCATTTTCCCTGAGACAAGATTTACGGCTGTGACTGCTTATCAGAACCACAGGGTAAGTGTCAGGTAAGCTTTCACCGTGGAACACATTAATTATGTTTTTATAATTGTCAAAACCAATGTTTAATTTGAGCAGTATACTAATCATTGTCAAATCTATACAAGCACCCGGAAAACTATATGTTCCACCTTTTGCATACAATGTCAGCTATACATAGCTTTTACCTTCATCTCCCCAACAATGTTGTTATACAAAATGTATTGTTGGTGTTAATTTGAACAACCCTACTTTGCTGCTTAATGAAATTAGGACTAGTGCTAGTACTGTTAGGTTTAGATCCCCCTTTTGATTATTTCTTTTTATTAAATTTGTTGATACAATTTACACGTTTAGATTTAATCTCTTTGACTAATTTTGTAAAACTTACTTGGCTCTTTGTCATTTTTGGCTGCGGCCATCAACATAACCTTCACATAGGTTAATAGAAATCCCATCAGTCTTTTCTTTGAACCTCAAAGAACTATTTTTTTCTAGCCTGGAAAATTTAATGATAATCTAGGTGGAGACTTTTGTATCTCAATTTACATAATAATAATAATAATATTTAGCAACGCGTCTTACTACCCGTTCGGGTTATACGCTTTAAGAACTAATTACGCTAATGGATTGGGAATTGGGAAGGTGGAATTAGAGGAAGTGAACCCGCATTTGCGTGGAGGGAGAGTGGAAAACCATTTTGGAAAAACCACCCCCAGTTCACCTGACCGAGATTCGAACCTCTATCTCCCCGTCCTCAGCAGTGGAGCAGCTCAACACGACAAGCGCGTTAGCCAACTACGCCACCGAGGCCGGTAATTTACATAAGCTTGCCTTAGAAGATTTTAAGGTCCCACCACCATTGATCTACTCTTTCAAAGGATAAGGAAAGTTTAGATCATATAATACAGTATGGGATATTTTATCATTGATGAAAATTTCCTCGAAATGACATTTTATACTTTAGCCCTAAGAAGATATTGGTGGTGGATTGTGCAGCTCTCCCAGCAGAGGTTAATTACACTTTCTATTAGCCTCTCTTTGATTGTTATCGTTCTGTCTCTCCTTAACCGAGTCCTTTGGATGAGGACTGATGGTATCTTGAAGGATGTATCTAGAATTTTTCCAATAGCTCCTAGAAGCTCACCATGAACAAACTTTGTCTACTGACAAAATCATTCCCCAGTCAGTCCCTTACTTTGTCAGGAGCCCATTTAACTTATTATTGTTATTGTTTAATTTTATCTTCTGTGACCCGCCTCGGCGGCGTAGTTGGCTAACGCGCCAGTCGTGTTGAGCTCGACTGCTGAGGACGGGGAGATCGAGGTTCGAATCTCGGTCGGGTGAACTGTAATGGTTTTCCACTCTCCCTCCACGCAAATGCGGGTTCACTTCCTCTAATTCAACCTTCCTAATTCCTAATCCATTAGCGTAATTAATACTTAAAAGCGTATAACTCGAACGGGTAGTAAGACGCGGTGCTAAATATTATTATCATCTTCGGTGATTTTTGTTCCTATTGTCACAAACGCTCTTGAAGATTTTCAAGACTTTGGGAGCTTCATCTAGTTTATCATTAAAATGTGTTGATTTTTAATAATGTAAAGCTAAATTTACAATTATTTAATTACTGTGTCTTAAGATTGTCTCACCTTCCTTATACAGGGTGGGACTGAAACAATTAGACGATTAGTAACTTGAAAATCAACACTTTAATTGAGAAGTGAATATTCACTAGCTAAATAAAAGCCACTTTTTGAAGATGTCACTGAGGTGAGCTCCACCGGACGTCAGACAAACCTCAGTACTTTGTCCATCACATTCCTCAGCATATATCGTCTAATTGTTTTTACCCCTCCCAAAAGTATAAACAAACATGTTATTCCTATTCTTACCTACTAAATTATTTATATATTTATACATTTCAGCATAATATTAGGATACATTTACAATATTGTTTTCAATTGTTGAAAAGTTTATTTCGGTGAATATCGTAATGTCCCGCTACAAGGCAAATATATGCCTGTAGATGTAATAAAATTAATAAAAGGATATCATATTAAAATGTAACAGATTTAGGTAATGTATTTTATTAATTATAATTTAGTGACAGGTCTTACGACCCGGTCAGGCTATACACTTAAATACTAATTACGCTAATGGGTTAGGAATTGAGTAGGTTGAATTTAGAAGAAGTGAAATCGCATTTGCGTGGAGGTATATTGCAAACCCATTTTGGAAAAACCACCCCCCAGTTCACCCGACCGAGATTCGAACCTTGATCTCCCCATCCGTGGCAGTATAGCTCAACAGAAATCTAGTGCGTTAGCTATCTATGCCACCGAGAAGGGTAAGTCATTTATTAATATGTACAAAGACATAAGGGCAAAAATTTTAAAATTAATAAAAAACAACAATAAAATCAATGTTTGTAAAAGTGTATTTATGACAATGTATTTATGTTTCAGATTACCCAGCTAAAGATTGCCAGTAACCCATTTGCTAAAGGTTTTCGTGACTGTGACACTGATGACTGGTAAGTTTTAACACGGACAGAACTATAATTTCATAGGCGTTAGTTAGATTTTACATTTCTTTAATTTATTAATAGTCATAAAAGTTTTTTTTTTAATCTTAGAATAACTAACTTACGATTTAATACTATTAAATCTTAGGTAGTTAGTGTTTAAAGGTATTCACCAATATTCAATTGGAGAAAAAAATGTAAACCATAAAATACAAAATTATCCTCCGTGTAACAGATTAGGAATTAGTTTCATTCTTACAACTCATAATATTTTATATTTTTCAAAATAAGAAAACAAGTTGTAATATGACCTCACTTCACTTCGCCAGTCAGCCATCACTTGGTAGATAAAAAAAAATTAAACATGTACCACAGAATGTAGTAATTTTTTTAGTTGTATGTTTGAAACCAAATACACATAGCGAATTTGGTTTTTGTACGAAATTAAGCAAATAATAAATAATTATCAATAACTTAATGATCTATAAAATATTTTAAAACACAAATTTTAAATACAGTTTCAGTTTCATCTTCTCGAAAATAATGTAATTTGCTATTATTATAATATGTAGAGACCATTAATATTTTAAAATGCTACGCCATTTTAGTTTTTTATCCAGCGTGTGGTGTGGAGCGGTGGTTAACTTAGTAATATTCAGCACTTCGGATCACATTGTTTGGTTAACTTAGTAATATTCAGCACATCGGATCACATTGTTTGGTTACCTTAGTAATATTAAGAACTTCGGATCACATTGTTTGGTTAACTTAATAATATTCAGCAATTCGGATCACATTGTTTGGTTAACTTAGTAATATTCAGCACTTCGGATCACATTGTTTGGTTAACTTAGTAATATTCAGCACATCGGATCACATTGTTTGGTTAACTTAGTAATATTCAGCACTTTAGATCACATTGTTTGGTTAACTTAGTAATATTCAGCACTTCGGATCACATTGTTTGGTTAACTTAGTAATATTCAGCACTTTGGATCACATTGTTTGGTTAACTTAGTAATATTCAGCACTTCGGATCACATTGTTTGGTTAACTTAGTAATATTCAGCACTTCGGATCACATTGTTTGATAAAGGAAGCGCAAGGAAGCAAACCTCTAACAGTCATATGGAGTGCTTAGGCCTATTGCAATATAGTAGGTTAGAAATGGTTGGTGCTTAGTCCAATTGCAATATAGTAGGTTAGAAATGGTTGGTGCTTAGTCCAATGCATTAATATCTTGGCATATTTATTCCAGAACACCATACAGTACTGAACTTAGATTTTGGGATAAATAAGTTCATGCAATATTATTTTGAATCCGAAATTCTATAATTAACTGAAAATTTATAATAATATCATTAGTGATATTAAAAATATAAGCCTACAACATTTTATTTTATTAGCTAGTTGAACTGAATTTATTGTATGGTGTATTATTTTATGATTATATGATACCCGTATCGGTGGCTTCATGGTCTAAGGCACTACTCTCGCGATGACTAGGAGATCGTGGTTTTATCCCGGTCGGTTATGATTTTTCTAAATGGTTTCACACTCTCTCCCCACGCATATGCGGGTACACTTCCTCTAAATTCTACCTGCCTTATCCCTAACCCACTAGCATTATTAGTGCATAAGCGTATTGCCCGAATGGGTAGTAAGACGCAGTGATAAGAAAATACACAATGCCTCTCATATATTAATGGAACTGTCAAACGCGTGAAAAGTACGAAATAAAGCTAAATATCACTCTTTTGTTCATTTTATGGGTGTATTGGGGAAGTACCGTGAGCGGGGGGGCTAGGGGCTCAAATCTGCAGCGCGTCTTACTACTCGTTCGGGCTATACGTCCAAAAATATTATTAATACATAGGTTTTGTATTCATTCATAATGTCAAGGCTAGTAGCTTGTTAGAATATTATAAAATACATAAATCCTACACCTCAATTATTTCAAAACAATTTACTGCTTCAAGAGGGGTTATTGTCAAAAATATTACTTTGGGGGGGGGGGAGGTTTATACCCCTAATCCCCCGATCATGGTACTTCCCCAATACACCCATAAAAAAGTATTTGCCATCTCCTGTTGGAGGAATTTCCCTTTCCCCCTATAAAAACTCTGTATTAATACGTTCTTGGATGTTTTATTGTTTTGAAACTATCATGTATAAATGAGTTAAATTTTAATAAAATCATTTATCTTAATGTTAATTTAGAATAATTTCGACCAATGGGAATGAAGGGTTGTATCTAACAATTTTGTGAGTTTTTTTTTTAACGAGGATTGATTCTCAATATGAGATATAGGTCTATGTGCAATCAATAAATTTTTATAACTTTAAAAATATTGATTTAGTAGTTAAAAGTAAAATACAAAATTTATATCCACCAAATCACCTGCAAACCACCTGAAAAAAAAAAAAAANCACCTGAAAAAAAAAAAAAAAAATCTTAGTAGAAACTTCAACTCATAAATAAACAATATAATCCGAATGTAAATCACTCTATCGCGTTGAGTATAAGCTACGTGTTTGTTACGAAATACAAACAGATTATTTCCTACGCCATTATGGAGTTTCTGTAAAATAACTTGAATGTAGAAACTGTGACAAAGAATCACTCTAATTAAAGCCACTTACCTATTTAAGAAGTAGATAACATTCCACACCCCCCTCCCCTATCTGAAATAGAGAAAACAATATCTGTTTGTGAATTCTGGTCACCTATATCATTCCTAAGAACACTTCTAATGGAAAACAACAGAAAATCTTACCACATCAACCACCTCCAAAAATATATAATTTAATTGACTCTGTGAATTCTAAGTTCATCGTAGTATCAGAACACTTACCATGAAACTGGAGAAAATGGCTCGCCATTAATTTAAAGATTAGATTGTTCCCACTACATGAATAGTATAGCTTATTAAAATGTGATTAGTTTCGTTTCTGTCCCGGGTTCTATTCCAGTGTCATGTATCCTTATTTGTTTTGATTCAGGGAGAGAGGGTTTTCTATGACATTGAACTTATTGAACTCAATGTTGTCATTAACTTGAGAGAAGGACTCTTACTGTGTTTGTTTTTACCTTTCCAACATAATCGTATTTACACTCCATTTATCCTTTGAGGTAGCCTTACATTATCCCACTATGATGTAGCTCACAAGATAGGCACATAATGTAATCAATCAAGGCAGGACTGCTAGTTTTAAGGGTTAACGGAGAAATAAGGAGTTATCTAAACTCTTAAGCTTATCCTCGACCCATTACAATATTATTAAATTATTTAAACAGTCTAATTCAATTGTTTTTTCGTTATTTATCCATTCCTGGAGAAATAGTAGCCCAGTGTCCAGGAATAATAAATAATATATAAAATATGGATGGACATAATATTATCAGCAGTATATATTTACTTAGAGAATGCTGCTTGTTTTTAAAAAACTAATTTCATTGTGATCATTCTAGACAATTTGTATGTCATTTATTTTCCGTATAGTCGTTTGAACCACCAGCAGAAATCCTATCATATCTTTTTATCTTTGTTTGAGTAGTGAAGTCATTTCAGTATTTTAACCCTTACTGTGTTTTTTCCCCTAAATGATTTCCATCTCCCTCAACGATATTAAGTATAGGCCTACATTTCCTCTAAGCTCAGTCTTCCTCATCTCTAAAACTCTATCGCAGCACGACCGGGACGTGGGCCTATAGTTAGACATGGTATTAAAGAATAAGTTAAAACTATGTTACATGTACAACTAGTTTTATTTAAAATATAGTTGTTTCTTTATTGATGAATAAGTACTTTCTTTTTTATGAGAGGTGACCTGCTGGTCTAGGGGTAAGGTGTCAGACTTCTGTGGTGGCGGCTGGGGTTTAATCCTCGGTCCCGGCACAGATTTATCTGATTACCAAACCCTTCCTTCACCTCTGACAAGACATCTTGTGAATGTGGGGAATGCCAGGCCTCCACCGTGGTTCGGATTCCACGTTAATCTGTAGGTCCTCCATTTCATCTCACAATCACCCTACCATTACACACTAGCGTAAGTGCGTATAATCCGAACGGGTAGTAAGACGCGGTGCTAATAATAATACATTTTTATGAGCTTTATTAATAATTTTAAATAAATATCAATTACAATTTTATTTATTAAAAGTTCAAAGTCATAATTATTAGCATTTATATATTATAAAATGATTTCCTATGTATATTATTAAACTAAATCACAAAAATAAGGAAACATGAAAAAAAAATCCATTTGAACAATCGGAAGCGTCATTAAAACGAATGAAAAAATAAAACATTATTTATTTAAAGAAGAAATAAAAATAGGCACAATTTTTCTTATGTCTCCATCCACATGGAATATTAAAATTTTATTTTGTTTAACACTTTTAATAAACGACAGCCCCTCACACTTCATGATTATTTTCAAAAATGATTAAAAAAATATCACTCATATTTAACAAGGTCGGTACTAATTATTATATCTTAAATTTACCTACAACAGTATTTTAATTCGCTTTATTGTACTTATGTTGCAATTAGAATATAAACTTTTAAGACATAAGCATTTTAATAAATTTAAATTAATGGTTTTAAAAATATAGATATATTGAAAATTGGTGATTCATTATTATTTATGAGTAAGTTATTTGGAAATAGTAAATTTTAATGATATTACAAAACACAATCAGTGGCGTAGGTGGCAAAATGCCGCAGGTCCTTGCCCAAAATAGGGACCACTCACTCAAAATTAATTTGGTAAGAGGTGAAAGTGTTGTCTCTTAAAACTCTTTTCGTTTCGTAAAGATCTCACTATTCTATCAAAGATTACTCAATAATCACTTTATTGTGCACAATTTCCTGCTCTACAAAATAGCGCTACATATTTTTCTGTAAGATAAATATTTAACAAGATCCAGAAAACAAAAATAGAGGGGTTTTTTTAGCCAATAAATTATCTACTTACCAATTGTTCATACAAAACCTTTGGCAAACCAATTTTTATAATCATTCAGAAGATAATTGCAAACGTTCACATCGTTGCTAATTAATACTCCATGGTTGTGAGGGTGTGGTTCATTGCCCCTATCTGTTAACGCCCGAGCAGTGTTTTCTCCAGCTATCGTGCGCTCCAGAATTCAGCGTGTTTATTATATTTGTTATGAGACAAGTTTTTATTTTTCTTGGGAGCCCACCATGAAAGCTTAGCCACGGGAACATCACTGCCAAGTTAGGCCAATTCTTTTTTGTACAATATTTCCGTCTACTTTTTCCTTTCTGACTAAAAAAAAATACTTTTGAAAATGCTTTTAAAAAAAGAGGTTGGATGAAACAACATAAACAATAGCGATGAGAAGTAAACTGCTTCTTGCTGGTGTTAGATTTAAGAGCGGCTAGATCATCTTGGAGCTTCCAAAATTAATATGAAGCTCTGGGATGGATTACAGGGACGACTGGAAAATAATATACTATTGGTGAATTAACGGCTCTAGGTATGGATGATGTGTTTTTGTTTGGAGTCAGATTTATTTCAAAGATGAATGCGAATATAATATTTAGTTGGTTCAGATTATGTATGTTAAATACAATGAATCTCTTTAGAAAATAGGCTAACGGGGTAATAAAATATGTTGCTGAGAGTTTGTTATATTGTGTCACGTTAGCGAACGTTCTGAGAATATGTTAAGAAACGCAGTAAATTAGTTGGAAGTGTTTGTTTGTGTCGGAAGGGGATGTGGTGTTTTTAGAGGCCCGGACGCCCAAAAATAACTCGATATTGGATAGAGAAGTGAAGGAGGTGAGGGTGGGAAGGGGCCTGGGTTCACAACCAGTTCACCGTGGAAATCATTTCAACCTGTACTGATAACATAATTAGGAGTTTGTTGTGGTGATGAATTGTACTTTAAATACATCAGTAAGTGTTAGTGTGTGTGTTTGTGTTTGTGTGGAGCGTCAAGCTCAAGAGTGTACCTTGGACGAGGGCCAGAGCAACCTTCGTGGGGCCACACCAAAGTCACATAGTTGTTCCTCCGTTTTTCATCTCATCTACTACTATTCTCTCTCTCTCTCTCTATGTATATATATATATATATACAGTACAGCGTACTTCTAATGCTCTATACATATCTGGTAGGGAGCACTTTAATCGTTTATTTTATTTCAAACAATTGGTTACATAAATTCTAGCATCCACTTCGGTGACCGCATGGTCTAAGGCGCCCGGTCAAGTGTACTGTTGGTGGTTTTCCATACATGGTTTTTCTATTCTCCCTCAACGTAGATGCTGGTACACATTCTCTAATTTAGACCTTCGTAATCCCTTACCCACTAGCGTAACTATTACACAGGCGTAACCCCCCCCCCCCAAT
>CABEEJ010003094.1:11481-42795 GCA_901482245.1 Timema douglasi | reverse complement strand
CCCCCCCCCAATAGTTAATAAGACGCAGTGCTAAAAAATTATATACTTATATAAAAATATGCTATATATATATACAAATTATAGCAAACCGCAAGGTTAGATAGTTTTAACACTCAAAATTAAAATATTTGACAGCTACACGTAGCTTATAATTAAAACTTTTAAAAAGTTTTGTTTGATTCTAAAATGATATTAAAACCATCAATTTGACATTTGAAATAAACTAGAGGGTTTCTACATTTGAGAGTCGGGACATATACAGTAGCCCCATGTCTTCTTTGGTGCTGACTGACAGCTGACAGCTTTGAAAAGTTGCCACACCAAATTACGTATCCCTACGTTGAACCATATGATCTGCAAAAACATGTGTTTAGCAGCTGTCACTTATGACGGTCAAAATTTAGGTATTATAGCCAAATGTTGACTGTCAGAAGTCAGCTGTAAGCTATGCTCTGTCTCAATCATCTTCTGATAGTAACAAACTACCTAATATCTAGCTAAACCCTAGGACAGACACAGATTCCATTTCCATGATTGGGAAACAACAAGTAGTCACACTTTCACTTACGATAGTTTTAGCACGGGACCCTTAGACAATCGCGTTATTGGTTTATCTATAATCAATGATATCAACTGAAACAAAATATTGTACAGTAATAACACAATACGTGTCTTAAGATAATTACACTTGATAGTTCTGACATTATCGAAATTTATTTGCAGTCAATATTTGACAACCAATATTATTACGTATTTTACATTAAATTTTTAGTATTATTATAATTATTAGCACCACGTCTTACTACCCGTTCGTATTATACGCACTTACGCTGATGTGTAATGGTAGGGTTATTGTGAGATGAAATGGAGGACCTACAGTTTAACGTGGGATCCGAACCACGGTGGAGGCCTGGCATTCTAGTGCTAAAAAATTATATACTTATATAAAAATATGCTATATATATATACAAATTATAGCAAACCGCAAGGTTAGATAGTTTTAACACTCAAAATTAAAATATTTGACAGCTACACGTAGCTTATAATTAAAACTTTTAAAAAGTTTTGTTTGATTCTAAAATGATATTAAAACCATCAATTTGACATTTGAAATAAACTAGAGGGTTTCTACATTTGAGAGTCGGGACATATACAGTAGCCCCATGTCTTCTTTGGTGCTGACTGACAGCTGACAGCTTTGAAAAGTTGCCACACCAAATTACGTATCCCTACGTTGAACCATATGATCTGCAAAAACATGTGTTTAGCAGCTGTCACTTATGACGGTCAAAATTTAGGTATTATAGCCAAATGTTGACTGTCAGAAGTCAGCTGTAAGCTATGCTCTGTCTCAATCATCTTCTGATAGTAACAAACTACCTAATATCTAGCTAAACCCTAGGACAGACACAGATTCCATTTCCATGATTGGGAAACAACAAGTAGTCACACTTTCACTTACGATAGTTTTAGCACGGGACCCTTAGACAATCGCGTTATTGGTTTATCTATAATCAATGATATCAACTGAAACAAAATATTGTACAGTAATAACACAATACGTGTCTTAAGATAATTACACTTGATAGTTCTGACATTATCGAAATTTATTTGCAGTCAATATTTGACAACCAATATTATTACGTATTTTACATTAAATTTTTAGTATTATTATAATTATTAGCACCACGTCTTACTACCCGTTCGTATTATACGCACTTACGCTGATGTGTAATGGTAGGGTTATTGTGAGATGAAATGGAGGACCTACAGTTTAACGTGGGATCCGAACCACGGTGGAGGCCTGGCATTCCCCACATTAACAAGTGGTGATTAATACACGTCTTGTCAGAGGTGAAGGAAGGGTTTGGTAATCAGATAGATCTGTGTCGGGACCGAGGAGTGAACCCCGGACCCCGGCACATAAGTCAGACACCTCCCCCTTAGACCGCCAGGTCACCAGTACACTAAATTGAGTATTGAATTAACCTCGCACCACATTCTAGAGAGCTCAGAGGTTATATAGTAAATTACTAAATTACAATTTGACCACAGTTTTTATCATTATCTTATAGGTTATTATTAAAATGTACTATGACGAATGGAAGAATATGCTCTAGCAATTATATATTCAGTCAAATAGAGGGCCTAAAATAAACATATATATGACAATGTATGAGATCTTAGAATAATGACTGTCCGGGTTTATTATTAAATAAGTGACACAGTTTAAAAAAATGATCTTAAATTGAAAACAATCACTTTTATACAAACTTATCCATCTAAAACAAAAAATATTAGTCATTGGCTTTCAAGTAGCACATCATTATACTCGGTAGCACAAGTCGCCAGTGGCTGTAATAACAATGTTAGCGCTTTGGTGGCCGATTATTTCCATACATCCATTAAAGACAATGTCTTAGTAATATATTGGTGAAGTATGACCCTGAGTTAGGTATGAACCCTGGATAGCTCAGTGGTAGAACATTAGTGCGTTAAGCCAAGGGTCCCGGGTTTAGTTCTGCTGGAGGGTGAAAGGCACGTGGAGATACGCTGCCATGTGGTATTGTTGACACACTGCTGTGCAAGGCGTGGCTAGCGACGTGGGTTCAGTTGTTTTGACGATTGGGAAGGTGATTTTTCTCGTAATCAACACAACACCAGCATTTGGGTGGATTATATAGTGTCCTCCTTTGCATGGCAAGTGCAAACAATATGTCAGCACTTGATAGTAACACTTATTGGTCCGGCAATCAAGGAGAGCAACTGTATGCAAACGAAATCACACCCTTGTTTATGATAACAGTTTGGGGACCTTCGCTCCTTTGACCAAATGCCACCACCTCTAGCTAAACCTCGTGTTAAATGAGCACGCTTACAACAAACTGCAGCAGTGGTCGAGTTACATCCCAAGTGGAGATGTTAATAAATACAGAGGATTTTATTTCAGAGGTTGGAGCCCAACCATAATTCATTATCAAAAGTGAGGGGTGGTTATAAATAAATATGATATATTTATAGTGATAATATTAGTTATGAATTATGATCAAATTGAATGCCTAAGAGAAGTTTGAGAAAGGTAGTCCAATACGAGTAGATTATTATTATTATTATTATTATTATTATTATTATTATTATTATTATTATTATTATTATTATTATTAGCACCGCGTCTTACTACCCGTTCGGGTTATACGCACTTACGCTAATGTGTAGTGGTAGGGTGATTGTGAGATGAAATGAAGGACCTACAGTTTAACGTGGAATCCGAACCACGGTGGAGGCCTGGCATTCCTCACAATCACAAGATGTCTTGTCAGAGGTGAAGGAAGGGTTTGGTAATCAGATAAATCTTTGCCGGGACCGAGGATTGAACCCCGGCCGCCAGCACAGAAGCCTGACACCTTACCCCTAGACCACCAGGTCACCATACGAGTAGATTAAAAATATAATTTGTGAAAGCATGTGGAAACCAACATTCAAAAATATTATTAGTATTCTTATAAATTTCTTCTGTCAAATTTTCCATGCAGTTTTTTAATTCACTAGGATCTCAATAACTCATATAGTAAAAATAAAAAATGGTTATGTGAAACCAAAGAACAAGCGTTAACTTTGTAAATGAACCGGTGTTTGAATGAAATTATTTCAGTGGCGTAGAAGTGCTGAATAACTTGGGTCACCTTGGAGGTCACCAAAGATTGAGGACGCCAGGTCCTGGAGCCACAAGTTCAAGAGGTGTCTCCGCCCAGTTCCCTCACTCCACCAAGGACGAGAACAGTGAGTTTGGCTCACACAATAATAATATCAATAACTGTGCTATTAGTAGCGGCAAGAGTAGCACTCATAACAAGTAGTGTGGATACAAACTGTATTATACAATGGAAGAAATTTTGTGTGCACGCCATTATCAATAGAGAACCACAGGCAGGATAAATATGTATATTATTTATCACTAGCTTGTGTACCCGTTCTTCACACGAAGAATCTTAAAATAGCTTTGTTATTTCTATTATGGGCACTAAGCCACAGAGAAAAGTAGCTAAATCTTAAACAGTGATTAATATTAATCCTCTAAGGGTTTAAATTGTGCTACAAAACGCGAAAGTAGTTAAAATAAAGATATAATCTGAACGTGTTTTATAATCTGATATATCTGTTGAGGATTAAGTTATATCTTCTCTATACAAAATATTGCCTGTTAGTACTAGTAATAAAAAAGAAGATTGGCACAAGATAACTGGTTGTTAAGGAAATCAAACAAATTAAATTTACATAGTTACAGCATATAGTTAATTTAAGTACTTATTCATTGTCAACATTCCCAGACTAATCCAATTTGCTATTTTGATCCGCCAAATTACATGATCGTTTTTCGGATTTCTCTATAGAATATTATCCGAAGACCTATCGGAAATTTCAAATATTATATTTCTAGGGTGTTTAGAAGTGTTAAAATAACTCACCCGGACAGACAAATATTAAAACAATATTAACTTAAGAGGTTCTACATTTAGTTCTACATCTTTAGATAATTTATTATTTTACAATATCAAGATAACCATGACATTTCTAAATTAAATATATATATTAATTAAAATTTAAAAACAATTTTTGATATTAAACATTATTCAGGCCATTAACTTAGTACACATACTAACGAAAACCCAATATTTTCCTAAGAGTAGTAATAAAATATGAGAAAATATATTACATACATTTTTACAAAACATAGGAAACAGAGCATCACAGTTTAAGAAAGAACGTAAATGAAATAATATGCTTTTAAAGAGACAGATTGGTCCCTATAAAATTATGATTTTTTTACCGCTGATAACGGGAAGGTTGGGATTTAATCCTGGTCGGGTGTCCTAGATGGTGTGTCCTTAACGATTCCCACTCTCCCACCTTGCAAATACGGTTACAATTCCTCTATAGTCTACCTCATTCTTAACACACTAGCAATATAAGTATTTACGAGTATAGCTTGAACGGGTAGTAAGACGTGTCGCTAAGAACAAACAAAACTTGATGGTCGATATAGCTATGCTCTATAGGTTCAAGATAATGGTGATTGATGAATTGTAGCTGTCCCTTGAGTGACATTGAAGGTCACACATCCAGGAGCTAAACCAGAGTGCCGGAAGTTTTGTTGACATTGGTATATAACAAAGTATCCTGTCTGTGTTTGGTTGCAACAACCACAGTATGAAGCTAAGCCCGTAAGGGGGTTGTATTGGCTGTCTGCACTCAGCTTTTCGCCCAATTCCCATTCCATCATTCCAGTTGCTCTATGAGCTACACAAATAAAAACTCTGTTAGAGAAAGTTTTTAAAGTTTATAGTTCAAACACCAATATAGGTTTGTTTTTTCAAAGCGCTACAATGTTAGAATGACATTTTTAGTCGGAAATTCTAGTTTTTAGGTGCACTAAGACTTACGTTGATGTTTCATAATAAACGAGATTTTTAACATACAGGCACTATTGAAATGTATGTGAATTAGAGCAAATTATTTAGGTTAATTGTACCACACCTAAGTCCACTAAATCCAGAGTTGAGTAATATATAATAGTAATAAAAGAAAATAAATAAGGGAAGCACAGTGGTAGGAGCCCCATACTTAAGATCAACTTGACTTTTGAACCCATAGTTGAGCAATAGGTGTTCGTCCACTGCCGGTTCAAAATAATTATGCCCACCGGAGGTCATTGAAACATTTTGATCCTGTTCAATCCTGACCATTTTATTGTGTGGCCCATTGGTTCTTTATGGATGCCCCATTGGTTCAAATCTGCAGAAGAATTTTGTTGGGGGAGTTTTCCCCATTGGATCAAATGCACGGGGAGGATTTTGGTAAGGGGGAGTGTGGCCAATTGGATCGAATCCCTGGGTAGATGTTGGTTTATTTCTGTTTATAATAAGCCGTTGTATATAACCTGTGAGAGATCTTCTCGCTTTGGAAGTTGAGAGCTAGTTGGAGACAAGGTAAGTCCCTCTCTTTTCATCCCTTTACAATGAATCTCCCCTCCAATCACTCCATTCACCCCATGACTAAGGTTCGGACCGAATAAGATAGGTCCTCAAATCTTATGTTTGTATTGTGCGTGCATAGCCCTCAGAACATAAAATGAAAACAGCTCTACTTCATGACTAAGGCCTGCGCAAAAAAAGGTAATTATTTCTGTATTGAGTAATTATCATGTATGTTTATAGCCTATATTAAAATGTGCTGATATTAATTTTACTAACAATGATTATTATGATTAATCTTATACTTATATAAAATACTTATAAATAGTGAAAGGTCTGGGTTCGTATCCCGTATAGCGAGGTGTTTGTATATTGTTTGGAAAATATTGTAAATTCCTTTTCCTAAATTTAATATTAAGACATCCCGAAAGATAAATATGCATTGTTGGCCTTTTTGACCATTTTCTTATCTTCAGGTGCAAGAGCTTTCTACGATATTAAAAGAATTATTTCTTTGTTGAAGTACAAAACCAAACGGATAGCATTAGACTTCAAAAATGTGCAAATGTAACATATAGGAATCCTTCTCTAACCATATTTGGAACACTCCCTCTTTCATGAATTGACTTGCGTGATAGAAAGAGAACATTTAATTCCAACTAATCCCATTTATTATATCTTTAGATGTAAAAAGCAGGCAACTTAGCTTACTATTTTGAGCACTTGTTAGAGAGATCATCATTGTAGTGGTCCGGTAAATCAGGTTGGTACCAAAGGGTTACCTCAAGGTGTCTCCCTTTGTATCGTCAAGGGGAGCATAAAACAATCACGACAATTCTCTTACGCCAGTATAGAGGCTACTGTATATCTTGGTGCTCCAGCAAACAATCGTGAAGCATTAGGTTGGCTTGAAGAGCAAATTACTGCTTTACTCAAACGTGCTACAAGATAATAAGTGGTTCTTGAGTACTACACCCTTTACATTAAACTCCGCTATTTTAAGGATCTTCGTGAAAGCGGCAGGCCTTATTTTGACAAGCTATCCACTAAAAGCAACAACAGTAGAAAAAATAGAGGAGTCATTACGATTAAGAATGGTAACTATAGTGTCTCCCTTAATTAAGCACGCTCTCCTCTCTTCTTTAGTGTGTGGTGAAAGGGGAACAAGGAATTGATATCAAGAGAAATATAATGACTCTAAAAATAAGGATAGGAATGATAACAATTATTGATCATCACAGATTTGTTCTTAATAATATAAATGAAATTTCCCAATAACAATCGTTCACATGTAAGAATAAAAAAAATAAAAAAGAATAGCATAAATGAAAATCTCCAATAATAACAGTTCACATAAAAATATTAAGGATAAAGAAAACACTAACATTAATATCATAACTGAAAATACCCAACAACAATTAATGACAATGATAACTTAACGAACTGCGATAAAACCAACAAATGCAATAATGCCCCTTACCCTTAACATTAAAATAATACTCCAAAGAAATGTATTGTAATCAAGATGTTCCCCAGTAGCATTACAAGTGCTCTACAAGTAACTAAATTATAATAGGAGAGATAATCAAAACATAAACCCTTCACCACCTTTTTTTCCAAACATTAATTTTCCAAAACACGCAGGCCGAAAGATGAGGTTAAAGAAAATAGTATAATTTAACTCACCGAGCTCATTTTACCACCAAATAGAATGATTAAATCAAAACCTTACTCTCTGTCACTAGGTGAGTGATCACACCGAGTACAAAAAAATGCATAGCCTCCACAAAATGGTGGATTAGACGAGGAAATCAAGACCAACTCCCCAACTCCAAGAAGCCTTTTTTTTGCGTCTCTCTCAGAAAAAGCCCCACACCTTGTATCAAACCGCCAAAAGGTGGCAAAACGTTAATATTTTTTTTTAAACCTAGTTCTTACATAAAAATAAACAATGACTATTAAACATATGAAAACCAAAGAGAAATTAATTTAGATCACTAATAATGAAAACAAAGGAAAATTAATGCGTAGATTAATGGTGTTAAAGAAAATAGTTCTAAAGTTATCAATGTCAGTGTCACCATCTGTCGATCTTGCAAAAACACTCAACCCCGATCCTCCCCCCCTTCTAGTTCCTTCTGCGTAATGGACGACATCGCACTGCAAATGTCTATGCTGCCCGATCTAGGATCCAAATCACAACAACTCAGTGTGGTCCAAGTAGACTAGGAGGAAGTTGAAAGTTAGGCCCGTGTTCGCCGCACAATTAAAACATAAATGCATTCCTCTATTATATTAAAAATAAGGGTGCACAGCACATAACCTACTTTGTCTTTACATCGCATTGACTGTCGCCAAGGCTGTATGTTAATTTAAAAATGACCCAGGATACATGTACATGAACACCTTTGTAAAGATTAAAAGGGGTTGCAAGATTCAAAAATACAAATCAGAAGATACTCATGTGAATATTTTGAAAGGTGGTGGATTTGCCGAGCTGAAACAATGCCAAATATACTTTACTAGTATAAAATCACTGAATTTTGGGGACGTCGAGAGAGGCAAGTCCTCTATAAGGTATCTACCTCTCTTGAATATTCCTTTAAAAGGTACTTGTATTTGTATTTTTACGACGTTAAACAAAACTATTTTGATATAGTCATATCTTTCACAGCAGTATTTAAGTGTAAGTACTTTTGCCAAGTGTGGCCTTTGCCGTTTTATCACAAGAACGAGCACAAATGTGAAACCACGTGCAAAAAGTATTACAATAAAGTGATCTACAGTGGAGATACATTTTTTTTTCTGTAAAAACTTTGGATGGTGGTTTGATAGACATGTTACGAAGACCACAAACTTTTTGTTTTTTTTAAGAGGCCTATCTGCGATGCCAAAAATATTGGTGAGGTTTGGAAGGGCCAAAATATTCACACAGGTGATAAGAAACTGTTTTGTTAAGTATGCGAAACGCATTTATGCTACATGAATCAGGCCCTGTCCAAGCGGTCAATGAAGAATAACAATATCTTTATTGTTATTTTATGGTTTTTTAATGCAGACAAGAAAGAATTCTTCAAGTAGTGGCCAGAACGTACCTGAACGGACAAAAACTTAGTGTCGTGCAAACGAGCTGCGAGAATTGCCTATATCTATATGTTGAGGCAAATGGCTTTCGTTGCACTGATTGTGGGGGCGATAAGACCTGTTCATTTGAGGGTGACACCATGATGGCCCAGTTTCTTGAAATTTTAGAGCAAATTAATTAAACAAAAATGAGGGATTTCATCCTAATTGTACATAATAGAAAAGGCTATGATGTCAATTGTATTCTAAAACATACTATGGAGGTAAAAAAATTGATTCCAGAGCTCATAGTGTACGGTGGGTAGATCATGTCCATACGTTATGGCTCACTCCAATTTATTGACTCTCTGAACTTTCTCCCGATGGCATTTACCGAGATGCAAAAGCCATTCGGTTTGAACGAGTCCTCATTTATTCAACAAAAAAAGAAAACGTGGTGAGTAGGGTCCCCTTGCAAAAAAATAAAGGAAAACTAGAGCATTGGCGAGATGACAATTGAGGGAAAGGTGCATTTTGAGAGGTGATATTACACGCTGGTCAAATGAAATTATGTCTTTGATTTCATTTGTGAGCTGGAGCTATATTCCATAAAAGATGTAGTGATCCTACGGAAAACTTGCCTCAAGTTTAGAGACAAGCTCATATAAAATACAAAGGTTGATCAATTCAGAGACGCATGCAATATCACAGGGGAAGTCATGTTGTCTTATCACTGGAATTAGCTTAATGATACCATCGGTATCGTTCCTAATAGTGGCTATTGGTGTGCAAACCAACAGTCACACGTCAACTTATAATGGCTTATTTAGGAGGCCTATCAACGTCATGTATCCACTCTTCATGCGGGAAACGGCGTGAGAATTTGTTAGGGTGACGTGTAGACAGTATAGTTAAAGTTTGGGATACCTCCACTATCTTCCAGTATTGGGGTTGTTATTGTTACTGGTGTTCCAGAGATACTGATGCTTGCATCGGTTACTTACAGGTGTTCAGGGTGGCCCCGCAGACTGGTATGCTTCCGTTAGACTACTTTCGTTAAATTAGTATACAGGGCTGGGCCAAAAGTAAGCTCGAGACGGTGGCCCAGTAATTGGTTTGCATATGTAGGGCAGTGAGCTAAAAAGCCGACGAGTGATGGCGTTGGCTAGCGTGGTTAAGTCCAGGCCTTTTGGTCTGGGCTCCTGCAGGTCTGAGCCACATGGCCTGGGACCCTGGAGTTCTGGGTCATCACACCTGGGCTCCCGGGCCTTTAGGCCTGGGCCTCGTTATCCATGCAGGGAGCCGTTTAATAGCCTCTGTGTTAACCTGTACAATTAGTAGTGCATGGGCTAGAACATGGGCACCTCCACTCGTACGCACGAGGAAAGGGGAATTACTTTCCCACGTGCAATGGTTGTAACCCCATTCCTCTACACACAGAAAAGAGTGGAGAGTGCAAGGTCACTTCAGTGAGTGGAAGTAAATATCTCCGGGTCCCACCCTGGATAGGAGGGGGAAGGCACGTAGTCCCAGGTGTAGGTCCAACCAGAGAGTGACTGGAAGGGGAGGAGGAGTTAATTCTGGCCTCCCTGGGTATCTAGCCTAAACCGGATCATCCCACCCTTCGGGGTGCGGGGGTTGGAGATTTTTAGGTAACAACCTAGAAAATGCTCTGGGCCACGATGTCCAGGGGTGCCTGGTGCTACTTCGTGCTGAGACCATAGCACGTTAAAGCCAAGCCAAGGCACGTGTGTTCTCTCTGATATCCCAATAAGACCAACCTTATCAAAAACAACCCTCACTGGACCATGGACATGTTCTATAAAGTGGCCATGGGTTGTGTGGAAAGGTTTAATAATGCCAGTTACACGGTCGTATATAAGTGGGCGTGCATGTTTAATGCAACAAAATGCACTGACAAGTATTTGATACAATTTTTATTACAGCACAAGGTGTATGGACAAGAGCCCCTCAGTCCCAGGGACGCATACTTTGGCGTGTGTACCAATCATATCAAACTCTTCCACAAAGCAGACGTTTCTTACAAAGAGAAGATCAAGAACTTGGACGTGTGTTTGTTGTATACCTACTTTTGCAAGTACAAAAAATAACTCGTCATTCACCCAAAGATTCACTTAAGCACAATTGTCCATCGATAGATAAAATAAAAAGCATATCCAAAGTTACCGTGTTACCTCCATGGGATTTATTCGTACCTGAATTGCTGACACAGATGCATAACAAACTCATTTTTATTCTGTGCCATTAATGCGGGAAAGATAAAAACAAGGTGCCAGAACGAAGGAAAGTAGGATCATTGGCTGACAGGTGTCTGGGTGATTGACGAAATCCGTGAAGCCACTGAATATGTTCATGAAGTGTGGGCGCAGAGATATCTGTTTACGACCATCATTCGTTGTTGCACGAGTACATAGATACTTTTTTGAAAATTAAATAAGAAGCCAGTGGATGGCCAGAATGGTGTAACTCCCAAGAGGAGAAGTTAGCTAATATTCAAAATTATGAGAAAAGCTAAGGATAAAACTCAATTTTGATTCTTTTTTTAAAAATCCTAATATCCAACCACTGGTTTATTATTTTAAATATGTTGTAGGTACAAAATTGGACAAAGACATGATTTACCTCACTTAGCTGTTGTCAATGACTATCAGAGCGTCCAAAATTACCTGTCGGATCCATACGTCACAGCGGGCAGCGTCATTGACGTTAATGACATACCATTCCTCAAAGATTTGAGATTTTTTCATATATTTTTTCTTCATGAAAACATGCATATATTTATAGCTTTATTTTACGAACCCAGGATAGTTTTTTTATACTTATTTATCTATCAATGAAAACCTTCAACCATATGATTATTTCCAATCACATGTAAATAAAGAGGAATTTTTGTTTGTACCTATATTTCAATCTTTTATTTGTTTGTACTTTTATTTGTTGTAGGCTTTTTTTGGTTAATATTTATTTTATTTTTTTGTAGATTTTTAATGGAGCCTTTTGTTTGTATATACTTAAATGAAAACATTGTTTCTGTGAACTTTTGTGTACCGCAAACTAATATATTCTCCCAAGTTTTTCTTAGTACCGAGGTCACTATTCCCACCCTGATATCAAGAAACCCTTTATTGTTTCATCTACACTTAATAAATGAAACAATTATTCTTTTTAATAAAACTAGTATTCATGATTTAAGCTGTGCTTGCCATATTGGATATCCTAAAACAAAATATTATTTTTTTTATAAAACTGCCATTCATGGTATAATTTATACATTCTATTTTTTAAATACATATTCTAAAAAATGTTATATTGGTACCTATGTTAACGTCTACACGCAAACGCACCTTCTCCTATCATATAAATACAAGCTCATCTAGCTTAGAAGATAAGTATAAAATGTAATGGACAAGTTAAAATATCTATTGCTGTCCAACATAAGTGGCTTTTAAGACTGTGAAAAGGCGCATTTGGTTGCCAAATATGTATCACTTGGACACAATGTGTGAAATTATATTTTAAAAAAAATCACTTTTAACTACAACTAATTGCTTCCAGGTTTCGAACAGAGCTGGCCAAGATCCCGTGAAATATTCTGAAAGGGCCTGCCAGATATGGATGGCGACTCTAATAACTCTCCACAGCTGATTGTCCCAGACGATCTGATGTGAAAAGCCAACGAAGTGGCCATCGATATTTCATCAAATGGCGACATAATAAAAATATTTGTTTCATGTACCTTACACAAAATATATTCCATCAGGGTGGAGGGCAAAGAGACATTTCAATTAAGTGCCCAATATATCGTTTTGTTTAAAAATTCCTGGGACAAATTCCAGATACAAGAATTTGCACGTCAGGTCTGCCCTGGAAACGCTCGTATGAAAACAGGAGACAAGAAAGTGATCAAATCTATTTGCGAGTTTGCCTACAACACTTTAAAAAGGAAGGTTCCACAAAATTGCACAAATGACCAAGTTATGTGCTCACTAGAAAGTGTTGCGCAAGCTGGTCAATCTAGGAGAGTGTTGAAATACGAAGAAACTATTTCTGGTCCAGAAAGGAGGGACATTTCTACCCTTACGCTTAGCGCCCTTAACCAGTTGTGTCCATAGCTCATTATTCAATAAGTTGGAAATGGAGCACAGGATAAAGATTAAATAGATTTCCCTATAAATATTACACCTTTACGAGCAACTCAACTGGCCAGTGGTATCGGCCTACTAATATAGAGGTATCAGAGTTGGCCAATGAAATGGAAAATGTCCTCGCTTCAAAATTCGACAAGTCTAAATTAACTTTATACCAACAAACGTTAAAGTGATATCTACATATCAGTAGACAGCCTTTGCCAACTGAAAACACTACTAAGAGTTCTGTACTTCCCATCCCTGCGGTCCTCAATACTGTAACTGTCCAGGCACGTAAAAAACACGAGCTTTGACCAGAGTATATTATTTCCCGAGGTAGTATCACGTGGAACGCAAACGAAGAGGTGAGAATTCACGACACGTCTCTTCGAGGGTCCAATATGTTACAGCTATTCAACTATATGGTCAGAACAAAAATAAACAATGAGCCAGTGAGTGAGGTGGTGACTTCTCATGGCACTTCAAAAAATATATTTCCCTAAATAATTGATTGTCAACCCGAAAGTCTTGGCACCCATTAGAGACTCGACGCCCGTATTTAATCCACTGAAACCGTTGCAAAGCCAACCCCTGAAGAAGAATAAATTGTAAAAGGGTGAATAAAAACAAGTGGCTGCCTTTTTGTAGATATCCATCCAAAGTAAGAGCGTGATGCTTTACACTAACCACTCATAAAAGTGTTTCCGTGCAACAAGTAAGTGGTTTCCTACATGGACGATCACTGACAATATGATCTCAATGATAGACGAGGTCTCAGAAAACACAACGATGGCACCACATACTTGTTCAATGTCATCGACGTCCTTAAGTGGTCGTAATTCTTTAAGTTAACAAACGGACATGAGGACAAAGTTTACGTCAAGTCTCGTGCATCAAACGTCCATCCCCCCCCCCTGTATGTATTTCTACACCACCAATAAAACTGTTGTGGAGGCAATCATCATGGAACGTTTCAAAAGAGCTCTAAAACAGGTGTATTTGGCGCTACTTTCAAAAATTGGAACTCATCGCTATGTAGACGTCCTTCAGGATCTCATACGCACTTACAATAGTGAAAAAAATTCAAGTATCAATCAAAATAGCGCCTGCAGTATTTTCAGAAACAAAAATGCTCTAATTCAGAGACAACCTATACTGCAAACGTCACACAAAACAAAGTGGTAATCTAAAACTCATATTAGGTAATACAGTGCACACCAGAAAAGCCAAATACAGTTTGAACAGGGGAGGAAAGAGATTTTCAAAGTAGTCAACGTTGTGTTTCGCCAACCCGTCGTGTATAGATTAGCCAATTTTGTCGCCAAGGATGTGGAGCGGACGTTTTGAGTACAAGAGTTGGAGCACATACGTCTCCCAGGAATCTTCAAAGTTTATAAAATTATACGTGCCAAGGGCAAAGACGTCAGAAAGAACGTGTAATTGCAGTTGAAATTATACCCCGTCAAATTTAATTCGTCCATTCCCGCAAGTTTCATCAGTGCCTTAACTTGAAGGATCAATTTTACATCTCTTTGCCAAGTGAAAGCCTTATGGGATATTTTCAAAGAAATACCGTCATGACTTTCACCACACAAGTGCCTTTTTTTCTGATGCTCGATGAGCAGTTGGAAGTATTTCTCACCATATCCCAGTAACCTTGCTCTCTCACTATCGTACCAGTAGATAAAAAGATTATATTATGTACCATGGAGAAAGGTAATGATATATAAGGAGCGTATAAAGATCATATACTGTCTGGAAACTAGAATACTATCGTTAACGTAATCAATAATCTCAACCATGTGAAACCATTTAAAATCCAATTATTATTTTTTACTATACATTGTACAATAAATTTGGTATTGTTATGTTGGCCCCTTTGAAGATAAAGTACTGACTCTATCTTTCCATCTATGAGTGCAGCTAGGATACGAACCCAGCACTAACTTAATCAAAAACAAAAATGTGCCACACGTCTCAAACATTCTACTAGGCTTACTCTCTCAGATACACATTTAGACGGATATCGTCAATCATCAGCTTGTGAGTGACATTGTGGCACCGCTTTTATGTATCGTCAAATCAAAATATATTTACGGTACGCATTAGACCACCTTTAATCCTTTGCACTGCTTGACTGTACTTAAACGATGCATTGAGAGTCTGTAAATAAATACAAGAACAAACACTGGTGAAACTTTTCCATTTGAGTTTGAAAGAGTGTGTGTATGGGACCTCATTTTTGACGTTTTCAATATGAACTTTCCTCACCAAATAAACTACGTCAACCAGGCTGGAACAGGAATATCTTCTATGGTGTTCCCTACCAACGCATGGAATAGGGAATTTTTCCCAGCGGCTTGTTCATGAGCATATCACCTTTGCTGACAAGCGGTGCTAATGCAATTCGAAAACAAGAGATTCATACAGGCATCAATGTGCTATTTGAAGTCGCCAATCAGTGTTGTCTTTTCATAGAGACACTTTGACATCGTGCTAGTGAATGTGGAAATAACTTCAAGTGAAAGGTGCAACTAAATATCGACACATTGATGGCTCAGACTATAAAGGGCGTAGCAAGAAGTATTGACTTCAGTATTCTGTTGTAACCTGACGTAAAAAGGTCACTAAGAGGAAGAAGAGGCGATGCAGATTTTCAGTTAAAATGTATCTTCTATACCCGCAGTCTTTCAAGCGTGCCAACAGTGAACTTAATTTTTTATCCATAACGTTAACACAAACCAATTTTGAAGCCAGGCAATGGATCCAGTTCGAACTTCTATCTTCCCTAATAGATTATTCTGCCATCGACTTTACCGTCACAAGTCAAGGCGAATTCTATACCAACCTTTCACAGACCATGCTGTTTCTCAAGGGTAAAATAATGAAACACAAAGTGTGACGCTCACACAGAGGTCGGGAAGTGTGCCCCAAAAAAATAACCATGAGGTCACAAGAGAAACATTTTTTTATTTTTGATAAATTACAATGATATAATAATTCAAGAGTACATTAATGGCTTAATCAGCCTACGCTTAGTCTGCCAAAGTACAGACTAAGCCGCCATAACTTGCAATATTTTACTCGTCCCACAGAGGGAACATAGAGTGAAAGTTATAAGTCAACATTCAAATTTAGCGCCCAAGGGCGTGCTTACATCCATAGCTTTAACTGGAGTATAAATTAACAAGAAAAGTGCTCATAAAACTTAGCCTCGCATAACTACGAAAATATACATGATTTGTCGGCCTAAGTATTTTAAGTAGTGGTTCCAAAAATGGCCGTTGGGGACCTATCCTAAATTACCAAGCATAACCTAATCCAACAACAATACTTATAAAAGTAAAATACGTTCCCCAAACTCCCGTTGCGTCCATAACAACCTAAACTAACTATTGCATATAAAATGCATCTAACATTAAGACTTGTAAATGTACAATAGGTTCCCCAAACTCCCGTTACGCTCATGACAACTTAAACAAACTATTCCATATAAAATACATCTAATACTAAGCGAACTTATATCCCCCAAAAAATTCAAGACAATATTAAACTATTACATAGATCAGCCAAGATATAGGTTCGGGCGCACCTACAGTAAATAAATTGTACTAAGTCAAATACGAATCTCCCTAGAAAGTTACCAATATTGAACCGTGGATCACCCACGCCAAATCAAATAAAAGTCCCCATTTATAAACATAAAAGAATCGCCAAACAGTAATTTAGAAAAATATTCCCCCCATATTTAAAACCAAAGTGAATTTCGATAAATTTTTCCCTAATATTAATTTTAACCAAGCGCCCTCACCTGGTAAGAGCCAGTGATACAATGAGTATCATATGAAATGACAGCTGTTGTTATATACCATAAACAGATCTAACAAGTTCTCAGTAAAGGGGGAAAGAAGGGGAAGCACATGGAACAAAAGAAGGGTGGAGATTAGCGCTCTGGGCATATCGCGGACGTCCCAGTAATTACCAGGCCAAACTGGAACATTCGAGGTGCGGATGTTTGTGAAGTCAAGTTGGCAACAGCATTTTTTAGAGTTTGGGCGAGGCGCTGATTTGGCTCGCGTCTCAGACAGTCATCATTACCCAAGCCACGAGAGTGGATGTGTCACTGCGTGCACGTGCGTCCTATTTGACGGGGAGAGGTCTCGGTTGGACTTGGCGAGACTTGGTGAGAGTTGGTGAGCCTTGGTGAGTGTGAAACCTCCATATTTCTAGGTTGTAGGTTTTGGATATTCGTTGTTTGGAACATCGTTACAAAAGGTTGTACTTTAGCTGACGTGGATTGAGATCCTCCCATAAAATACAGGTTGTACACACTATTTACACAGGTGGATTTATTTTTAAACCAAAAACTCGTCTCACCACCCAGAAACACTTATACATACAGATCGTACATCTAGACGTTGCTCAATTACAACAAAGAGTCCAAAAGAAAGAATCTAACCTGTGGAATTTGGTACACAGACAACACCAACACATTTATAGAGGCTGGCAAAATCAACAGGGGTTTTGAGACTAGTTGTAGCCTCTCTGCAATAAATAATCCTGTGAATATTTTGGGATATCTATACAGTGACGTGTTTAGCTATGAGAAATTACTTTTAAACGGTACCGAACTCAGGCTCAAATGCTGCGCTCCAGATACGCGATCAGTTTTATGGCTGCCACTGAATTCCCCTAGCTAAAGGTCCACATCTTCGAAGCTAGTCTTCTAGTCCGACGTGTCAAAGTAGCACCTTCTCTCTTGTTGACATATGCCAAAGCATTAAACGTCCCATCCCATAACCTTATTGGAAGTACAAACGCTTACCATTATCTCGGACGTGCAAGGTAAATCACTGCACAAAGTATCTACGCGACAGTTTCTTAAACAATGCATTGTGGGGATCATATCCAACGTAGTGTTCAACGGAGACGCCACCAAGAACCCATTTAATTTCCAGACGTTCGTCATGAATCATTTCTCACTGTACATGGACGACGAGAAAGTTCCGTCAAAACATTTGCAGACCAATTTTACTAAATACAATTACGTCATGTCCTACCAAACACTATTTTCTGAAATGGGTATTAATTTTTTTAACGAAGGTAATGACATCACACGAGTAATCTTAACCTAAGGGGTATCATCTCATGGCTTTTACCTTACACTGAATCTGGCCACTCACATAATATCGCATTGGAATTTGATCCGGATCAGATCAATGAGCATAGAAGTGAGCGTCACACAAGTACTCACCAAAACCCTCAACTGTAATGCTTATGGAAAATTTTCCAACAACAACAACATCGTCAAATACAGGAACCTGGTGGCTAATTTGGGTAGTTAATGTAGGTGACGTCCTACTCCATTTCCTCATTATTTAAATCATGGACGCGATTCTGGATTTATGGAGCTATATTGACGAAGACAAATATTTTATTGCCAATAAATTAAGTGTTTTATATGTGTAAGGTACTTTACTTCACCATTGAGTGATCAAAACCCATTACGCCTATGAGAAACTTTTCTTCACCGCTAAAAAATACAAACCAACTATATCATCAACATGCTTCATGAAATTCCATGGGATAGTGGTGATGGATATTACAACTTTCCAGTATCCCTGATCTCCCATGCCACACCATGTGAATAAAGCGTTTATGTCAAGGTGGAAGAAAATAAAAGTTTCCAGCCAAACACACGCCAACCCCTATCTCCGAACTTTACGACAAAGTATGCGCGTCCTTTAAAACCCTTAAAATGGGTCGTACCACAAGTATGACACATAGCTCCGTATGGAATTTCTGTTCGGTCACCATTTTTTCGGGGCTTAGAGACTGGCTGATTGAAGATGGACACCCACACCAGAAAACATGCACTGAAAACAACCCTCTGCTTCCGTTCTATACGATCAGGTGTTTTCCCTGCTTATCAACTATTGACCAGAATAGCACGCTCTACAGCCCTCGTCTTCAACACTGATCCTGAGAAGCAATGGGTCACCATCCTTATTGACAAGAAGGGTGTATGATAGTACTTTGACAGGTATTTTTTTGTTTTCCAAATATAAAGTTGCATTAGGCATTTATACCCAAAAAATTTAACGTTTGTCTCATAACATGGTACAACTTCAGGGCACATCATCATACGTTTGCAGTCATTATCATTTTCTCATGTACCTTGCCTACCGCATTCAGAACATCCCAATGAAGACCCTTTTGAGCCTATTTTCGCCCATCAATCATATAGGCAAAGACGCCAAGTTGTTGAGATATTAAAACGCATGTTTCAAAATCTCAGCGTCCTGCCACCCCTCAAGAGGTTGTATCCAATCAGCGTGCGTCCTTACTTGCACTAACGGATATAAAAAGGCGTCCCAATGCCGTGCCATCCATAATCTCGACAATCATCAAAGCGATCACAAATCATGGAAAGCCAACAGTTACCCGGAGAGGTTTACACCCGCAAGGCAAAGCCTGTGAAATCTTTCGCCATAACCAGTATCTTCAACACGTTGTTTCCACTGGACGAGGTTGATATCAATTAAGTCATCGTTGGCATGAATGTTAAGAACTACTTGACACCCTTCATTCAAATATAAAAACGTGTATATAATCGTGAGATGTTTAACCGTGCAGAGTGGCAAGTAATGGACAACTACAAGTCGGAGATATCAAAGTTTTTCAACAACACAGACTCAACTTAGAGGATTAGTTTTTCTAATCATGACATCTCTCTGAGATTCATGTGGGGTGACCGTATGGTCGTCATCAGTGAGAAACACAACGCCGGACTCAAACGGGTGTTCTATCTCACACCGAGCTGGTCATGTCTCTGTGAGTTGTGTGACTTCATCAATGTTGCCGTCGACCGCAGGGATATGTGAATGACCCCCATAGCCAAATTTTGCAACGATTTAATCAACACCCTCACCGTGGATTTATGCGATATGCTAAAAGAAACCATATATTTCATCGATCTTGAACAGCCTACGCTGGAAGCTCACATCAGAAACCTGGTGCTACCTACTATCCACGTTGAGTCGTAGGTTTGGACTGTTAAATGTTGGAGTGTGAACTAAAAACTATAATTTTACTAACACATCTAAGAAACATTGTGGAAAAACGTATTAACGAATAAATGCGCCATTAGTACTAAAATGTATAGTAAATATATGTATATCAAAACGTGTTTTATTACCGCAAAACCCACTTCCTTTATGTCCTACACCCATGGCTTATTCCTGTCTCGACATGTCTGGCTACCAACCATGCATTAGGTACAAGCCACCACTCTCTGTATATTTCTGTCTCAACTTGTCTTGAAGCCAATCTGACGTGAGGTATGAGTCCCTAAATTGATGAGGTTTTGACATATTCCTTGCTCTATTCCTGTCTCGACATGTCGAACCTTTAAACTGGTGCCAGGTATGAATCATCACCTATGGACTTTAACTGTATCGACGTATCTAGTCGTCAATCTGGCATCATACACATATAGACTCTGAAAATTGAAACATGACACCTGGACACGGGAATCGAACCCTTGTCCAGGTATAATTTTTCAATTTTCGGAATATGATATATAGATGGAGAATTCCCCAATAAAAAGCATAAATAATAGCTTCGGCTATTTTATTATTAAATATACATAAATGTTTACGTCATCGGGGCTGCGACATCGACCTTGGCCTAATCCTTAATCGATATGTAGATAGTGTGTTCAGAAATAGATTATTAAGTCATCATGGTTGTGGGATTTTGAGTGTAATAGCACTGACCAGAAAGTCTATATGTACTTTCCATCGATAGAGGGTCCCGGGCATGCTCTCCAGAGGATAAGGACAACTGATGAAGTGGGATAGCGGCGGATTCGAAACAAAATACACCAACTTTCAGGGACTATATTAAATAGGCCCCACTACCCCACATTTAAATACTCTCCAGGCATTTGATCCAATGGAGCACACTACCACACAACAAACAAATGGGGCACACTCCCTCATACCAAAACTCTCCCACAGATTCGAAACAATGGGCACCAAAAAAACCAATGGGGCAAACAGAATAAAATAAATGGTATGGAACTCCGCACGGACTTTCTCACTGCATTGTTTAAAATGGAGATATTAAAGCTCGTAATATATGTGAAACGAAATAATATTAATACACTAGAAAACCTGAGCTAAATTGCTCTTTACGTAAAACTTTTTTGACTGCTGGTTTTAAAATTTATAATTTAAATTTTAACGTATTAAAGTCCTCATTTGTATATTTTGACCAATAACAAAATGTATATTAGGTCCTTTTTGGACTTCGTATTAAAATTTTGACCCCCGGTTAAAGTTTGTGACATTTTAATAGGGGTTGCACATCTTATGGTTCTTGCGTTGCTATTAAATTACTCATTTCTATTATTATTAACACCACGTCTTACTACCCGTTCGGGTTATACGAACTTATGCTAATGTGTAATGGTAGGGTGATTGTGAGATGAAATGGAGGACCTACAGTTTAACGTGGAAATTGAACCACGGTGATGGTCTGGCATTCCACACATTCACAATTTGGGATTAATACACGTCTTGTCAGAGGTGAAGGAAGAGTTCGGCAATCAGATAAATCTGTGAAGGGACCAAGGATTGAGCCCCGGACCTCCAGCACCGATGATTGACACCTTACCCCTATACCGTCTTCATTTATCAATCCAGATCAATAAAAAAGTAGATATTGAATTGTGAGTATAAAATGATAGAGATAGATAATTGTTGTACGAAAATTTCCCCTCAGAGATTAAAGGAAAATAAATGGTACGGAACTCCGCACGGACTTTCTCGCTCTAATGTTTAAAAATGGAGATATTTACTCAAAACTCGTAATATGTGTAAAACGAAATAATATACACTAGCAAACCCCAGAATAAATTGCACTATACTTACGTAAAACATTTTTGAGTCCCAGTTTTAAATTTTATAATTTTATTTTTAAAGAATTAATAACCTCATTTGTATGTTTCTACCGATAAAAAAGATCAATATTGAGTCCACAAGGGTCAACACTTCCCTATTAGAATTTCGATTTCCAGTTAAAATTTTCGACATTTTGACATCTTGCCATTGCCACTAATTTCTTCATTTATAAATTTTGACCAATAAAAAATGTAAATATTGACTATTGAGTATAAAATGGAGTTAGATCATTTTGTACAAACATTTCTGCTAAGAAGTTTAAGGAAAAGTAACAAACTTTTGAGAGACTTACTTAAATTTAATCACTCTATGGTATTGGAGAATTATTGCGTTAAAACTTAAGTAGTAACATTTTACAAATAAATCTCACAAAATTGTATTAATGCATTTGCCAATATCTCAGAAATTATTGGCTTTATAAAAATATGTTTCGTATAAAAGTTATTTTATTTCTAAAAGTAATACAGTTTTTCAATGATAAGTTATTTAGTATTTCAAATAGTTGCAGAGATACGGAAATGTCAGCTTCTGTAAAGTACCCTAAAAGTAATTTTCATGGAAAAATTGAACATAGCCATTTTATTTTTAATCTTAATCAACGCCTGGATACGAATTTTAATTAAAATCGTTATAGCCGATTTTTAGAAAATCGATTTTTTCTTGTTTCAACCTTTATCAAACTACTCTTAATTTTAAGTTTAAACAGACAACAGACAGACAACATTGCAAAGACCACTTTTTAGCGTTCGGGGGGTCATGAGACTTCGACATTAATCAAAAAGTGTCGGTGGCTCTGGACCCCTGTATTTTACCAAAAAAGGTGTTGATACAAAGACCTGCATAAATACTGAACATATATGGCATCCCCTTCCACCCTAGACATCAAATTCAAAATATAATGTAAAGGTAAAACTGGTCAATCTGAGATGCTCACTTCAATATTTCCAATTGCACGTAAATCTTTTTTTCTTGGTTTTATTGTTAACTGAAGTGGTCCAGCGGTTGAAGGTATTTATTTGGCTGGCAGAGGTATATATTATAAGTGGACGCACAAGTTGACAGTTCGAGATTTCATGTGATGAGAGTACAAAGAATCATATTTATGGATTTTGAATTAACCTGCACAATCAGCTATTTAGCCCAAGGCAATAGGGTCTCGGTATAAGTTAAAAAAGTATAAAAAAATACGTCTGAGGTGCACGTCTTCAGACATCACTAAGTTCTTTTGCAAAGTTTCTTGGTCTTGAAGTGACATTGTTATCACACATAATAGTTTATTTGAATTTTTATTTGTCTTCTCTGGAGTTTAAGCCGCCTTTTGATGGGAGAAGTAATCTATTTGTTTAAATATTTAATATGTAGATGTAAGATTAACTCCAATAAAGATATTGAACTTTACCAATGTATGAGTATAAGTTTTATTTGTTTAAATAAACACTATTTGTCTACTAATACGAAGTATTAACCAACACAAAATAAAGCTTATCTTTGGATTTAAGATTAAAATATATTCTGCTATTATTTTTTGGATTGCAGTTGAGTTGGTTAACAAGTAAGACATACAACAATTAATTATAAATTCCATAGAACACAATATTGATCACATAGTTTAAGACAAAATATTTGAAAAATATCAATTTCATTGGAGTTTAAAATAAAACAAAGAGTCTAAATTTTAACCGGACGTCTGAGCTTTATGTATAGATGTATATATAGATATATGTATGCGAGATTTGAGACCAATTGGTATATCGGTAGAGTGGTTTTTGCGTTAAAAAAGGAACATAGATAGACCAACTCATTTATATAATGGATTAATAATCATAAAAGTAATCTTTTTTAAATGTTTTTTTTATGAGAAAAACCAAAATAGTAAAAATATAACGCAAAGCTGTACTTCAAAAGGGAACTGTCTCTCACTATTTGTTTGATTTTTTATGTGTCTGTCTCTTACTGAAAGCAAAGTTGAATTGTTCAAAGCGAAAAAAAAAAAATCACAATTTAAAAATAATGCAAACCTTTTCCAATTAGAGTGTTCATCTGCATCAGTAGTTGCAGGGTCAACCGCAATAAGGTTCATAACATATTATACTTCCAGTGATGGGGATATCAGGAGCCAAAACACGGCTGGGTGTAAAAATGGTATTCTTTCCTGTAATATGGCTTTCCACTCTCACCTCACGCAAATACATGTACAATTCATTTCATCTTAATTATTCCTTACTGATCTATACCCCGCTAGTGTAATATTCAGACTGTTCAGAAACTAATAGCCCAAACTGCACTTATAGTTTGTTTGGACCAAAAGTAATTCAAAATCCCACTACACTACATACCTCGACATCTTGGAGCACGTCAGCAGAACATACCACAATAACTAGTAAACAACACACCAGTCCGTCTAGAAATAAGAATACGTTCTGATGGTCATCATTAACAGTCTTACATCACAGAAAGTGTTTGCTTTGCATGTGCAGTGCTGTGCACCTAGCTCCTATGCAACCTGTTGTACACGCATGCTTGCACAGCATTGCTCTCCAGGGACTGTACGCCAAAACTTTGAACACAATTTAATGGTATTATCATAGTTTGCCGGATGTAAGGGTAAAGAGATTTTCTATTACTTTTGGTTCAAACAAGCCATATTTGCAGTCTGGGCGATAGATATCCGAACAGGTATAGACATATTTTTCAAATAAATATAATATTTATTTAGAGAAAACATTGTAAAAATTATCATTTATTATTTTGATGCATGATTGGGTTTTGGCATAATTTTTTAAGAATATCAAAGGAGGATAGAAATAGATCCTAAGGGGGCAGATTTATTTCAGGGGCAAAAATGTACTGTGGAGGGTAGCCATACCCCTCATCAGAAGGTTCTGCCAACACTGTCCTGTTTAAAAGTACAAGGCACTTCCTAAACATAGAGAGTGGGGGGATGGGGGTAAAAAAGGTGAACTTTTTCTTGTGGAGGAGGGGAGAAGAAAGGAGAGAAGGAAGAGAGAAGAACTGTCTCGTTATTCCGGACCATTACCCGTCTTGTTTATGTTTTACACTTGGTATCACGTATTTGACACTAATAGTATCGTTACTTATACCTACCATGAAGATGAATAAAAATAGTATTCATGTCAACACATGCTATGGTGTTTTATTGAATATTCTTTCTGACTCCTATTATATAAATATATGTTCAAAGTCTGATATATATAACTATACATACCCACACTATTTACTATAATTTATGTATTATTTTGTTTAGTAAATTTTAATAACACCTATTTGCAGGGCTGGACTTATATATCAAAGTAATTTAAAGCCAACCTTGTTTGACATTGACAGATTGGGTTACTAAAGCTTCGTCTACTCTCCGCAATCTCAGATTCCTTAACAAACTATAGACATTATGAGTTTTAATTTATTGCGTAAACTATGCATCCTTTAACACGTGATACTGAGAAATTTAATAGTAAATTATATTAAACCTACTTTGTTCAAACATACGCATCAAAATATTATACTACAGTTTATGAAAATTCAAAAAACACAATCAAGATTTTTATAGCTTTATTTTTTGTAAGAGGTTTTTAGTTAAAATAACTATAGTTTTTATATAAGTTTTTTAATTTCTGTAAAAGGGACTTAATCTAAAAAATTAAAAGCTTATAAAATCACGACCATTTCTAATAATTAATATAATTTTTGATGCTTTCATTTCGATTCTAAAATCCCTATTAATTTATTTGTATGCATATAATTGTCCTTAGCGATAGTCTTTAAGAGAGTGCGTATAACCCGGACGGGTAGTAAGACGCGGTGCTAATAATAATAATAATAATCTTTAAGAGATGAACATCTTGAGGTTTTGCAAATCTATCTTCCAAGTAGTTCCATGTATTGTCACATCACCAGAGGTGCGCTGCTGTAGTTATGGCAGTCACCACACCGACCCCTCTCGCCCCTTCTATATTACACCCTTTCAGAGTGTCCTTAAAAAAACATTCCACAGGCAACCCCTCCCCTCCCCCCCTAATCATTATAACTTTGTTGCTTGCTACTCAACAAAAGACAGGCTATCCCTGTTATTCTCTCCAAGGAGCGATGCCGAGTTTCAACCACAATCTCGGGGTCTTGTATAATGACGTCCAAAGTCAAAGGACAAGGGCTCGAATCCCTGTCAAAGTATTATTTTTCTGAGTTACCTTAGTAAATTGTGACATTTTTATTTAGTTTGTTTATTACTGTAGAAATATATAAAAATATATTTTCTTCCCTATATTTAAAATAATATAGCCATTTCTTTTTGTTTTTTCTGTGGCATAGTTTTAATGATCACTACTTAAGCTAATTATTTAAATACAAGGTTTAAGGAGGCTAAAGATATATATCCACGTTGTTACATAACCCCCTGAAACATAAAAAGTTGTTTCCGCAATGCCGTCTATCTGACTGTTTGTAACTTGGTTTGGGCTAGAACCGAACAATTTTACCATTTGAGCTAAAACTTTGTATCTTTGGTTTTAGTAAAGTAACCAGCCCTCCGCCCCCCCCCCTGAAAAATTTTTGGGATTAGATATCTGACCCTAAATTTAAGGCTAGTTTATTGAAAGGCAAAAAGAGAATACATCTATTTTCTCGAAATTCGCTCTAATGATTTTGATTAAATTTGATATCTAATCACTATTTATCGTTATAAACAAGATGGAAATTTTCATTTTCTTATGAACATGAATTTGAGGGTTCTTTACAAATGGGAGATTTTAAAATTTTCATCATTTTCCAGAACTATTTGAGACTCGTAATAACTTATTATTTTAAAGTTGTAGTACTATTAAATGTAAACATCTTTTATTTAAAATATATTTTTATAAAACAAATAGGTTTTAAGCTATAAACAAATATATACACTTTATAATGAGATGTTTAGCGGAGTGGGATCGCGTAGGGATGCCGTTTTAGCAATGATTTTCGTGGAAAAATATTCAAAATATTTTTTCGGTAAAGTTTTATACTTTGCAATTCCAAGTTAACTAATTGATTTATATCAATATTATGTTAAAAAGTTCATACTATTAATCAATATATTCCGATGAAATTTACAGTGCTCTATGCGAACTCCTGGAATTTTAGGGGAAGTGCGTTAAGTAAGTTTCTGCCCTAGTAATCATTAAAAGATGCTCCAAATAGATTCTAGAGGCAATTATGTTTGTGCCAGCCTTTAGCCTATGGTGATTGGAGGTCCCAAAACCCCACTTCAACTTTGGGGTTGCTACGACCTTGCACTGATAAATTTACAACTACACCACTGTTTTTAATACACGTTTTCGAAAACGAATTTGATTCTTATGCTCCTTGGTTCACAAACTTGGTTCTCTTTCTCATTTTTTCTGTAACAGTTTTCTTAGTTCCTTTTGTTATAGAGTCAGGGGCGGCCCGAGGTAAATTTTGCACCTGGGTGGTATTGCTTTTTGGCGCCTCTCTACGTAATTGGTTGATAATATAGTCCATTCACCATAGGTGTGTGGGTAACTAACAGCTAGTAAAAGTTAGCAGTTCAAATCTCATGTATCCATTTGCCAAACCATATTATATTAATGATCATAAAGGTTGATTTATTGTCACTTTTGGCAGTCAAAACTTTCACAAAAACAAATTTATTTTTAATTTGGTTTTTTTGTTGGCAGTTCTTAAATCTTCTGCTGCCAGCTACCATATTTCTCATGGTGATTGTACTCTCGGAAAATATGAAAATAATCCTCAAACCTAACAACTCAAAACCTAACGTAGACTGGGCGTGAGAAGAAAATAATCCCCAAACCTAACGTAGACTGGGCGTGAGAAGAAAATAATCCCCAAACCTAACGTAGACTGGGCGAAATATGAAAATAATTTGAAGGGAAACTCCACAAATGTTACACATACGCTAAACGTTTCACTTCGAGATGGTACAAAAACTGTTAGGGTTACAAATAAAGCTATAAGAACCTGTTTTGTAGACAATGTCATCCTCTGTTTTTATTATAGGTTTAACAAACACTTCGACATTATGAATGGTTTACTTTATAATTGCAAAAAAATAAAGTTTTAGGGCACCATTATTTCACGCTGGCAAATGTAAAATAATTTGTTAATAGTGGCACTATATTCTATTTTACTCACCACAAAATTATACTAATGTGTAAAATTTCATGTTAGTATGAAAAATTTAACGTTTTTTTTAACTTAGCAACTCCACTATCACACCCAGGCTACGTTAGGTTTTAAGGTTATTTGCATTTCATGCTCAGGTTATGTTAGTTTTGAAGTTGTTAGGTTTGGGGACTATTTTCATATCACGCTCAGGCTACGTTAGGTCATGTCTATCTCTGTTTGGCGCCCCAGGCAGCCACCCAGTTCGCACGGCCCTTAATCCACCCCTGTATAGAGTAAGTAACAGTGTATATTATTTCATTTCACAAATCCTAACAAGTTTTTAGTAAATGTCTATTTCAAGATACAAGCGAGAGAAAGTATGTGTGGCACACCATACATTTATTTTTACTACTAAAATACAACATTTCTTTTATATCTATGTGCGTAGGTTTGTGGACCTATGATTTCTAAGACACTTTTATAATAATAATAATTATTATTATTATTATTATTATTGTTATTGTTATTGGAGTTTACCGAAGTATCGACCCAACTAGAGGTCATGTAACATCATTAAAATTATTCTACTCATGTTAATGTGTACAACAAGATCCATAATTTCAGAACCCCTTTTTTAAACAGCCTGTTTGTGTTTTTAACACATGTGTGTAATTTATCTATACAAAGATATCTTAAATTAAAATAATTTAAAGAATATTTTCAGGGGACAGAAATAATAGCTATGACACACATGCCCACCCTCCCCTAAGTAAACTCTTGGATGCGCCACTGAATCTTAATATCTTTAAAATTAATTCTGCTATGAGTGGGAAAAGGTCTTGTTCATCTAAAAAACATGAATAAAACTATTTAGAGGAATCCTTTTCACCTCTCTCTTTTCCAAAACCAATGTTATAAAAACAGGTTTTATCTAATCAAGGTAACACTGTTTATGCAAATTATTTATAATGTAAATATAATCAAACCTACTCTATAAAATTTTTTTTAACATAGATCATACAAATACATCACAGAGAACATTTTCAATAGCTCAGGTTTGGAGGTGACAGACAATTAGTGCCAAGCCAAGGGTTTTACCTGAACAAGATATAAATGGGGTGAGGGGGTAGCGGGGTTTACAGAAAGATGAGACGGTAGATAATGCCGAAAAAGTGTTGGGGAGGAGAGGGATTTCAACACTTTAGACAGTATTTAATTTGAAAATATCAAATTTTGTAAAAAATTAATGTGATATAAATATTCATCGTGTATGATAGAACATTATCTTACTCTCTATAATATTATGATAAATTCAAAACTATATTCTTGTATTTAACGTTTGATTTAAATTTAATTCAATGAAAATTACATCTTATGGTAACAAAATAAATATTAACTTTTGTTTATCAATATAGTTAATATTAAATGTACAAGTTAAATATAATATGATAGCTACCATAATTATATTAGTGCCAGTTTATCTACTGAATTTAGCGTGTGTGTGTGTGTGTGTGTGTGTGTGTGTGTGTGGAGTATAACACAAACAGGGTTCACTTGATACGTCCCTGCTACACATCCCTCTTCCCGTGACTAGTTTGGTTGTCTTCTCCTCGGTCCTCCGCCAAAAAGTTCCTCCAGGGGGTGGATTCTTGAGTGCATTTTTGAACATCTCGTATGGCTTTCCAAGCAAGGTCAAATGGGAAAACCATACGAGATAGCTTGGAAAGTACTCAAGAATCCACCCCCTGGAGAATACCGAGCCCCAAGCAGAGTGGTTCCAGTGAGTAGCGCCCAAACATTTTCTGCGCTCAATGAATGAGATTGTCTCGTGCACGACAACTGTAGGCTGTCAGATTTGCTTTAGAGTGTATAGATTTTGATGGAGAGCTAGAGATTTGAATCTCGTTATGAAGCACTAAAACATGCTCTCCACATGTCTTTGGTAATAGTTTCTACTATCCTAGAGGTACGCCAATACTATTTCATTTGCTCTAATCGAACCTATTTTCCCCTATTGTTTAATATTTGTTATCACCCCATCTTACTACCATTTCACATTACACGCACACATGGTAATTGCTTTGCCGGGGTAGAGATGAGGAAGGAAGCCTTATAGAGGGGATCTCCCCGCATTTGTTGACAGATCACCTCTTAAAATACTTATCTCCTCATCCCTACCCCATTAGAGTAATTATCATATGTATGCGTATGCAGTAAGACACAGTGGTAAAAAATATGAAATAGTAGTATCTTGTTGAATAGCGATATTTCTTGCTGTAGTTTGGGTATAAAAAGAAGTAAATTTGAAGTATGACAGATAAAGTAAGAATTCTTAAAGTTTTAAATATTTTTTTAATAATGCAATTAAAGATTTTCACTAATAAAATCTATCAATAATTTATCATGAATCATTATGCTGTTTGAGAAGTGCCCATACATATTTTATTTTCATTGCTTATTTATTAGAATTTTATTGATGCTTAAAATTTCCACCATTTTAAGTAAGGGTCTTAAATAAAATACTATTAGCTTTTAAATTACTTTTTTTTTGAGGCATTTAACGTGCAATTTTGGAACAGGCTAATTATAATAGCAGTAGACGAACTATAAACTAATTTAAATCTACAACAGACGACACAACACCCAGCCCCCTGCCATTAATTCATCACTGTGGATGAGGGAAATTACATTTCACAAATGATAACTTTTTGGCCATGCCGGGAATCTAACTCGGGACTCTTATACCCGTAGACAGACACGCTATCGTCTAAGCTGAGGTTTAGACCTAGCCTTTAAAGTAAATACTTAACACGAGTTTGGGGAAGAATTTCAATAAATGACGTTTATGAATACAATTTTTTACTAACTAATACTTAATACAATCCTAATTTTCTTGTCCATACATGGATCTGCAAGTTGTTATATAGTTATATCTAAAAAGGAAACACGGTTATTGTAAACATACATTTATAAGTCAATCGACCATAATGTTTGGAATATACGCACAGTGTATATATATATATATATATA
>CABEEJ010003094.1:0-11371 GCA_901482245.1 Timema douglasi | reverse complement strand
ATATATATATATATATATATATATATATATATATATATATATATAAATATAGCAAATTTTGATTAAAAAATTAAACATTATAACTGTAGCTCGATTATGAACATATTTTTTCTAAAGAAAACATTGTTTTAAATCTTTTTTGATGTTCTAAATATTTTTCTAGTCTTCCAAAAATATGTTTTCATAAATATCTATTGGAAAAGTTAAAACTTTATTTAAAAAAAACTAATTTTGGTTTTGGGAGAATCAAGATAATTTCTAAAAATAGTCAAGTGGTAGTCCAATTAGACTCTACCGTTATCTTTATAAGGTTTTATTCTAAGGGTGTCTACATCAATAAATGTAAATATTAAAGTGCAAATAATTAATTGAAGTATAAAGTTAGTTGGATATTTTAGTTGATTAAGACACTTGTAAGGATAGTTATTCTGTGTTGTATTATGTTCCAGAGAATGAGCAGCAGCCAGCAGTTTTCACAGACTCGAGTGGGCGTCTATTAACACCTCATACACCCTCTTCCCCTGTTCTTGGGATTAAATCAACGTCAACAACGGGTTCTGACCCATCTCTCCCTCTGCCTTCCTCCAACTTTGGGTCACCTTATACGGCGGACATGTGTAACTATGGTCCCATCTATCATCACCATCATTTACCTAGCTATCACACAAGTGTGGGCGCTTACAAGTCACCGTCACCCAGTGGGAGAGCCGGGAACACCCCTACTAGATGCACCGGAGCCAACTACCCCGTGGCCACCCCTCCTCTAGGTAGAGGACACACCACTGCTGTAGGACTCTACCACCATGCAGCTTATCAGAGTATGTACTCGTCCAATGGGATTACTCAAAGAGCGATACATCACTCACCTTACCCCGAGTATGCGCCTAGGTAGCTAATTACTTCTTGTGATTGAATATTGACAAACATTTACAAGGTAACGTCAACAAATGAACAGTTTCAATACACAAGTTTTCAGTGTAATACACTTAAAAAGTTTGCAGCAACTTCAACTTTTACTGAAATATATGATAAATGTGGAGTTCTTTTGCTTTCCTTAAAACTAGAATCATTGAAACATTTCAATTTCTATATCTGTATTTTTAAAATGGTCATATAACCACAGTGTGTTGGGATATTCTTACCCTCTAATAAAATATATATCTTTTTTAATTATTGGCCAGCGATTTGTTGTAAGGCTCTCTGTCTTCAGATATTTAATACAATCTATTCAACTTAGACATTTTTTCTGCTTCAAATATTTATTATTATTATTTTGAATTAACATTAAACAAAATTGATTTTTTAAATCTATGAAAATCATTATAATCATTAAAAGTAAAACAAATTCAAATCACCAGATAATAATTATTTCATAACATTAATATAAAAACACATAAATGCGTTCCCAAAATACAGTGTTATTATTATTGTTATTATTTCTTAGCTGTAAATTGGATGAATTTAATTAATTTATTATTATTTTCAGATATTATTTGCTATCAACGAATATAATCTGAATTAGAGCATTACAACGTTTCCTAAAGACCACTGATGATTTATATGGTGTTGGGTTTTTATAATCAAACATGCCATATTAACTTTAATATTATTATCTTCAAAAACTGAAAAAACAAAAATTATTATAAGATATATAAAAATATAATATTAGTATCTTGGACCAATGCTCAATATTATATAATGAATGTATTTCCTTTTTACTTTCTTTAATTTCAAAACTCCACAAAATTGTATTATACAATTCTTTAATATAAAAATTTTCAGAAATTGAGAGCTTTACTATGTTGCCAAATATCTCAGCTATCCATATAGTTGTTGGACGAATTTATGTGCTATGTATAAAATGTCATACTTTTAAGGTGTTAAGATAAATATAAAATGTATTTATAAAGTAATTTGAATGTTCAAATATAAAAACATTTGTTTGTGAATGTTGAGCGTATATAATCTGTTTCTTTACTTGTATTCTTGATATTTTGTTAATATATTCTAGAACAATAAAAGTTTACATGTTTATATTTCTTTTAATATATCATATTTATATTTTCGTATTCAATAATAAGACAAATATATTTCCAATATTCTATAACATTATTTATTTACACTGGTCTTATCTGACGAAATACCAAACACAAAACTGATGCTATTAAATGGTTTTCTGAGTGAAAAACAAAAGATGTTAACGAATCCAAAAGGTAAGAACATCAAACATTATACATAGACATCAAAATCGAGTACTATACACAATATTGAGTTTATACTTATATCTATTGACTTAATATATTTTTTAAAGTCAGAGTACAAAAATACGTGAGCCAAGTTTGAAGTACAACCACTGTAAATAAGGAAAATATAATTATATGTTTTTAATAACTTACGGGGAATATATTATCCCTTGAGTATATGGATATTTGAGATCTGTAAATTACAGAAGTTATTCCTAAACCTAGTGAAAGCTATTCTTCGAATTCTTTTTTACATTCAATACCATGCAAGGTTCACATTTTGTACAGTTGTGTTGAGTTTTCTATCATTCAGAAAATTAATACATATTTAATGTAATAACGACTTTAGAGTGGAAAGTAGGAAAAAAATACAGCCGGTAAATGCATGCTGTTACTTGGTCAGTCATTTTTTTTACCACACATCATACTTCCCATTCGGGTTGTCCGCATAGCAAGTTGTTGGCAACTTGTTGCTGTCAAGGAATGTAAAACTCAGAATATATAAAACAATAATCTAACGGTTGTTCTCTACGGGTGTGAAACGTGGTCTCCTACATTACACGAAGAAAACAAATCTAGGGTTTTCGAACACAAGGGGCTTGGAAAGATATCTTGTCCTAAGAGTGATGAGGCTATTGGGGAGTGGAGGAGGTTACATTTTGACGATATACATACCCTATATATATATCAAAAGACTTTGTTAGGATAATCACGTTTCGTAGATTAAGGTGGGCAGGACATGCAGCACGACTGGAAAATTCTAGAAGACTATTCAGGGTATTGACTGGCAAATACACTGAGCAGAGATCCTTGGGAAGACCTAGACTCAGTTGGGAGAGTAGCATTAAAATTGACCCGAAATAGATAGGGCGTAATGAGGTGGACTGGATATAGATAGCTCAAGATAGGGATATGGTGTAATGAGGTGGACTGGATATAGATAGCTCAAGATAGAGATAGGGTGTAATGAAGTGGACTGGATATATCTAGCTCAAGATAGGGATATGGTGTAATGAGGTGGACTGGATATAGATAGCTCAAGATAGGGATAGGGTGTAATGAGGTGGACTGGATATAGATAGCTCAAGATAGTGATAGGGTGTAATGAGGTGGACTGGATATAGCTAGCTCAAGATAGGGATATGGTAAATGAGGTGGACTGGATATAGCTAGCTCAAGATAGGGATAGGGTGTAATGAGGTGGACTGGATATAGCTAGCTCAAGATAGGGATATGGTAAATGAGGTGGACTGGATATAGTTAGATCAAGATAGGGATATGGTAAATGAGGTGGACTGGATATAGATAGCTCAAGATAGGGATATGGTAAATGAGGTGGACTGGATATAGATAGCTCAAGATAGGGATAGGGTGTAATGAGGTGGACTGGATTGAAAAGATAGGGATAGTTCGCGTACATTTGTAAGTGCGGCAAATAACTTTAAAAATCCTAACGCCATAGAGTAAGTAAGTAAAAATATGTGTTTCAATCAAAAAGTGTTACATCACGATTCGTAAATGCAACATGGCGGAAGTCTTCCACAAATTTTGGCAACACTTTTTTTTTAAGCACACCGTCTTTTACCTGTTTAGGTTATACGTATATGCACTAATTAGTAATAACACTAATGAGTTAGGTATGAAGATGGTTTAATTTAGAGAATGTGCACCCGTATTTGTGCCGACCATTATTCTAAAACCTATCTCCCTGTCATTGGTAGTCTAGTCTATTGCGAGAGTGACGCCTTTGACCATGCAGCCCCCGAAGTAGGTGACATCTCATTCCACGATTCTGATATAACAATTTCGATAAGTGTGTTGGGTAATTATATTTATTTAACTATACACCATGTAATTACAATCTTCCTTGAAAATATCAGTGCTCCTTTTGCTCAACATTAATACATCCTTCGATATCACACATGACGAAATTTCTGACGTGGGATGACCGTGTCACCTATTTAGTTTCCTCCGTGGCAGGGCGTAATTATATAAAATAATTAATAGTGAAATACCTAACGCAGTTTGTAATAGTTTTCGTTGCAGCAAGATTAACATATAATATAATTTTGAAAATATTGAACCTCAAGTCTGAAATCTATATAAGGAAGAAATAAAATAATATTCTTATAATGGTTTCAAATCTCACCCATGTGTAGTAAAAATAAGTAATACATTTGAATAGGACTTGGACAAGATTATTAAATTAATATAGATATGTTGACACAATATTAATTGCATTCGAGTGACACTTGGGCAAAGTTTTCGAGTCCCATTTCAGGTACCAAATAAAAATATAAAGTTTATGGAACTGTCCTATGGCAAAGTCTTACGTTATCCAAGCAGGCCGACCTAGTGAGATCAGTGCGAAATTGAAGTTACACACCATCTTCATACTCTTACGTTATAATTAGAGCTATTATTTTATTATTAAAGTTCGCAAGCATCGGGATGTGTTATATTGAGGCTGATGGGATTGCATAAAAGAGATAAATAGAATTTGAGACATGCTGCGAACAAAAGTCCATAAGCCACACCCTTTGCAATATGGCTTAACAATCGTGCAAGCCTAATTTATTATTAGCACCGCGTCTTACTACCCGTTCGGGTTATACGCACTTACGATAATGTGTAATGGTAGGGTGATTGTGAGATGAAATGATGGACCTACAGTTTAACGTGGAATCCGAACCACGGTGGAGGCCTGGCATTCCTCACATTCACAATATGTCTTGTCAGAGGTGAAGGAAGGGTTTGGTAATCATATAAATCTCTGCCAGGACCGAGGATTGAACCCCGGCCGCCAGCATAGAAGTCCGACACCTTACCTTTAGACCGCCAGGTCACCGAGTTTTAAGTAGAATATTTATATGAGTACCTTTATTGTACTTTATTTTGTATTGATAATTTGTCGGTCATATTTATATTTATCTTTTATAAATAAATGCCACAGTAATTACAAAATTAAATATACCTTACAAACAAACAATAATTAGGAAATAGAACTTTCACGAAAATGGCTTTATTGGAGTTTATTACAGATTTATAGTTCATAAACATAAATTGTTTTCCACCCATTATTGTGTTTAGTAACTAAGCGTAGTCTGTAGTCCGTACAGTCACTAAAATGAGGTGTAGATGAATAATAATAATAATAATAATAATAATAATAATAATACAATGCCTAAAAGTGCTAAAAAATTATATTTAGAATCAAGGGCCTCTTTATATTAATATTTATAAATAGAGTTATATGAGTCTAACTGGATAGAGTATAACGCAAGTTCAAATTCGATCTTAGTTTAAATTTTGCTTGAAAAAAATATAGTATATATTTGCCATTATTTTTCTTTAGTGGCAAGTCTTACATCTGTTACAGAAATGTATTTACTCTGTATGCCATATCGTGTTTTTTCACCCTGTCTTACTACCCGTCCGGGTTCTACGACTATGTAAGATACAAATTACGCTAGTGCATTAGGGACTAGGGACGAGGAAGGTTGAATTTAGATGGCGTATGTCCACATTTGCGTGGAAGGAGAATTGAAACATTAAGGAAAACTGGTCTGAATATACCCAGCCTGGACTTGAGCCTTGATCTCCCCGTCATTGGAAGTCAAGTTTATTGTGAGAGTGACGCCTTGAACCCCACGGCCACCAAGCGGGTCTCGCTTACATTAATAGAATAGGGGTAAGGAAGCAGAATGGTATAGTAAATGTGGCCCACCTCGGTGGTCACGCGGTCTAAGGATCTACTCTCGCAGTTGAATAAACTGTCGATAACAGGGAGTTCAAGGTTCGAATCTCGTTCCGATGTATCGAGGGTGGTTTTCCTCTCTCTCTCCATGCAAATGCAATTAAAATTCCTATCAATGAAACCTCCATAATCCCTAAAACCACTAGAGTAATTAGTACATAAATGTAGGCCTACAATCCGAACAGGTAGTAAGCTGAGTTGATAAAAAAAAATAGTAAATATGGCTACATTTCCGTGAAGGTAAAGTGGGAAAGGGTTCAGGAGAAACTCTCCTCAGTTGTCCTGACTTGGGTTTGAACCGTGACCTCATCATCAATCCAACCCAACACGAGAGTGACGTGTCAGACCATGCGGCTGGTGTTATATTAATTATTCTCTCCCTCAGATTGTCTGAGGATCATTAGGTGACTTCTTACACATGCACGCTATGTTTTACATCCTTACCGTGACAAGCTCCACTATGGTACTATCATATAAACAGTGCCATAGTGGAAACAGTAGAGCCACTATGGTACTATGATATAAACAGCGTCATAGTGTCAACAGTAGAGCCACCATGGTACTATGATATAAACAGCGTCATAGTGTCAAGAGTAGAGCCAGCATAGTACTATGATATAAACAGCGTCATAGTGTCAAGAGTAGAGCCAGTATGGTACTATGATATAAACAGCGTCATAGTGTCAACAGTAGAGCCACTATGGTACTATCATATAAACAGTGCCATAGTGGAAACAGTAGAGCCACTATGGTACTATGATATAACCAGCGTCATAGTGTTCAACAGTAGAGCCACCATGGTACTATGATATAAACAGCGTCATAGTGTCAACAGTAGAGCCACCATGGTACTATGATATAAACAGTGCCATAGTGGAAACAGTAGAGCCACTATGGTACTATGATATAAACAGTGCCATAGTGTCAACAGTAGAACCACTATGGTACTATGATATAAACAGCGTCATAGTGTCAAGAGTAGAGCCAGCATGGTACTATGATATAAACAGCGTCATAGTGTCAACAGTAGAGCCACTATGGTACTATGATATAAACAGCGTCATAGTGTCAACAGTAGAGCCACCATGGTACTATGATATAAACAGCGTCATAGTGTCAACAGTAGATTCACCATGGTACTATGATATAAACAGTGCCATAGTGTCAACAGTAGATCCACCATGGTACTATGATATAAACAGCATCATAGTGTCAACAATAGAGCCACCATGGTACTATGATATAAACAGCGTCATAGTGTCAACAGTAGATCCACCATGGTACTATGATATAAACAGCGTCATAGTGTCAACAGTAGATTCACCATGGTACTATGATATAAACAGTGCCATAGTGTCAACAGTAGAGCCACCATGGTACTATGATATAAACAGCATCATAGTGTCAACAATAGAGCCACTATGGTACTATGATATAAACAGCGTCATAGTGTCAACAGTAGAGCCACCATGGTACTATGATATAAACAGCGTCATAGTGTCAACAATAGAGCCAGTATGGTACTATGATATAAACAGCATCATAGTGTCAACAGTAGAGCCACCATGGTACTATGATATAAACAGCGTCATAGTGTCAACAATAGAGCCACTATGGTAAGGTGTATAAGCGAGAACCATATTAAAAACAATAAAGCCACTATGCTAAAGTTTATAAGCGAGAACCATATTAGAAACAATAAAGCCCCTATGGTAAAGTTTATAAAAGAGAACCATAGTGTGATTCATCAGGGTAGGACTGTCACATCATCTCAGGGTAGACGGCGTGTACATTGCATTTGATTCTCTTTTGATTACAAATTATTGTTAACATGCCTTGATTACATTTTGATGCGTAGTGCCTGAACTGGTAGTAAGACCTGGTGCTAATATATATATATATATATATGTCTTATATTTTAAATAACACAAAAATTAAACGTGATACAGAACTAAATCATTAATCAATTACTTCTATGGGTCTCAGGAAATATCAGGCAATCATTGTGTAAGCGATGGTTGCGCGTGATGCGGTGATATCAGTAAGCTCTCCAGTGATCTTGTTTACAAGGACTCACTATATAGTAATATTATTTATTGTTTATTTTAGTGGCTATAAAATTTGGTTTATAAAACACTGCTTACTACAGTTCTTTGGAGAATCGTTCTTATGATAGGACTTTTATATTACATCATTATCATTAATTTTTCTTATTTTAGAATAAAATGGTAATCTGTAAAATTGGGTCATGTTCTAGATTATAATAGCTTAATTTATTAATTAAGTTTTTGTAAACCTCAACTTCTTCTAAGTAACGATACTGATCGTTCCACCTTACTTGACATTGCAACAACAAACTACTCATTTAATACAAATAGAAAATTAGACTTTCACCAAACCTAGGGTTTTATATATGTATATATTATACATAAATGTATATAAAATATTGCATAAATTTATATATTAGCTAAATTTATAAATGTATATATTATATACATGTAATATTTACTAGTTATATATATATATATATTTATTTAACACCGTGTTTTAATATCAGTTAGGAGTATACGCCTACGTACTAATTACACTAATGTGATAGGGATTAGAAAGACTTAATATAAATGAAATGCATCCAAATTGGTGTGGAGGGAGAGTAGAAAATAATTTCGGAAAAACCACCCTCGGTGCATCCAACTGGGATCGAACCTCGGTCTCCTTGTCCTCGGCAGTCTAGTCTATTTCGACATTAGCGCCTAATATTTTAATATTTTAAGGACTTCAATCAAATTAGAAATTTCAAATTTAATTGTATCTCAGATTTGACCTCGATGGAGTCTAATTCATATTTTTTCAAACTTTTGAAGGATTTAACTTTCTATAGAAATTAACCTCGGTATTAAAGTTAGCTTACACCCTTTTTTTTTAAAAAAAACCCACTATTATAAACCTATTTTGTTGATAACGCACACCCAACAATGAATATCCACATGGAGATTTGTGTTTATTTTGATTTGATTTTCTTGTATTTTTGGGTAAAAACTTGTATTTTGCAAGAAAACCTTTCAAGAATAAAAAATATAGTTTTCTGTAAAATATATAAAAATTACTGTCTTGGGAATTATTTTTTTTATGCTAGCGTGTAGAGACTATATCATTTCCATACTGCTTACTCTCATATTACGTATTTGACATTTTTTTTTTATTTGTTCTATTGCATAATAAGCCATCATTCTAATCCAAATGGAACAACACTCTGAAACCACGGGACGTTTCGTTTACGTACGAGTTTTTTAATTTATATAATACGAATCGTGTCACTTGAATAGTTCTGGCAACGTGGACTTGCACCTAAGTCTTCATTAGATACTACGAGTTATATTAGAAGCTAGTGTAGAATCGGTTCCAGATGGAGTCCAACCAAACTTCATGAGAAACGAAAGTGAGCTATATTGAGATCACAAACAGAAAAACAAAAACAAAAACAAAAACTTGATTTTCTCTGGTTTAGTAGACCATTATTCAAAGACGGTGGAATAAACTAAGCAATCTCTTTAAAACACACGCTTTTTGGGACGAATGTTTAAGGCATGTATGAATGCCAGGGGATGTAATAAATATAATCTACGTACACTCGTATTTTTTAATGACTAATCATAATTTTATCTTCATGAATTATATAAAAAAGGGGAAGAAAATCTGAAGTGAATGGTTAATGTAAGCTACAAAAACAGTTCATTATTTAGGAATTAATTGATGTATTTAATTTTGTTAATCTACACTAAAATGACTATAATCTTTTAGAAGCACCCATTTCTCAGAAATTTTCGGTATTTTATCATTCATAAAACCATCGATAAAATATGACTATATAAATATTGGTTGGATATATTATAATGATACGTGATATATATATCCTCTGTCAAATATCAAACACTTATGGTTGAACTAAATTTGCTGCAATTATAATATAGGATTTATTTCTTACAATTTAGCTAGACTTACTGTTATTAAAAATAATGTGAGGAATGCCAGGCCTCCACCGTGGTTCGGATTCCACGTTAAACTGTAGGTCCTTCATTTCATCTCACAATCACCCTACCATTACACATTAGCGTAAGTGCGTATAACCCGAACGGGTAGTAAGACGTGGTGCTAATAATAATAATAATAATAATAATAATAATAATAATAATATTAAAAATACTATATATATAGTTCAATATACTTGGGTTTTAAAATAGCTTTTATTTAGAATCAGAACACTGCTTAGAGATATTTTCTAAAATCTGCTTTTAAATGTTGTGTGAAATATTTATATGAAAGTTATTAATTTATTTTGTTTTTCACTTAAGGCATACATCTAACAAATCTATAAAATTGCATTTATTTTTTGGAATCAAGTAAAACAAAAAAAATCTTTGAAATGGATCTCAGATTTTCTGCCCGACCGTCTCCTATTTTCTTAAAATAGAGGGTATATCTGATACACTAAAGTAAAGTAAAAAATATACGTGGTTTAAAAAAATCCAAAAGAAAAGAAGTGAAAAAGTTGAAACACCGAGTTCCCCACAGTAAATCATCCCAAAGTAAACACGGTGGAGTTGGCAGAGGAGCGGAGTGTTTTTATGTGTGGCTGGAAGACGTTATATAGTGTTTGGACTTGAAGTAGAAGACACCCGAATATTAGTGTGTCAACACGAGAGTGTCTACACAGTATCTAACACAAACGTGTATCCTCTTAGCTAATTTATAAACAAGGGTGTACAAAACATGCACGCCACACTTTGAGGGGTGGCTTATCTATGATGGCACCGCGTCCCACGTCCCATTTGGGTTGGACAAATACGAACTACTAGTTCACTAATGTGGTAGGGATGAGTAACGACGAATTTATAAGTAGTGTAACTGAATTTTCTTGGGGGAAGAGGTAAACACCATACATGTTTAGCGTTAAATCAGCTGTCCTGCCTTAGGCTTGTGTGCAAGTTATGTCATGTGATTTAGCATTGTGCCTAAAAAGAAGAGGTTTAAATATTCATTTTTTTCCTTAACCTTCCTGCACAAATGCTCGTTCTAAGTGATAAAATTACAAAACCTAGTGAGGTATGATACAAAGCTAGTGAGGTATGATACAAAGCTAGGAAGGTATGATACAAAGCTAGAGAGGTATGGTACAAAGCTAGGAGGTATGGTACAAAGCTAGAAGGTATGATACAAAGCTAGGGAGGTATGGTACAAAGCTAGGAGGTATGGTATAAAGCTAGGGAGGTATGATACAAAGTTAGGGAGGTATGATACAAAGCTAGTGAGGTATGATACAAAGCTAGGAAGGTATGATACAAAGCTAGGGAGGTATGGTACAAAGCTAGGA